>AYEL01074563.1:0-93370 GCA_000484575.1 Olivierus martensii | reverse complement strand
GGTAAATAAGAAGAGAAATAAATATCCACATGTATTTCAAGTAGAGATGGATAGTTACTGGTGAATGGTGAGCAGGCACTATCGGATAAAAACGAAGCTCTACTTGGAGAGTGGCGACTCAAACTAAATGTAATTGTGGTTGCATTTGTAGTGGGCTACATCTCACGGCCACAATAATTCGAATTTTGGTATCAAATTATAAACCGCGATAAATTGAGAATCGCAATAATCAAAATCGCGATAATCGAGGTATTCCTGTATTTAAACTTATATGATAATTTCTAAGGTTAGTGATTACTTATTAATTATCAATCAGATATGTTATTTACTTACTGCTTCTATTCGAGAAGTTTTCCATGCTGTATAGAAATCTTTTGTTTGAACAAATAATCCTTTTAAAGCAACTATAATAATAGATCCTAATATAGCCTATAAAAACAATAGTTAAAAAATAATTATAAAATTATACTACTGTATCAATTTTAAACTTGTTATTGGGTTTAAAGATTTTGACCTGATAAAATCATAAAAAGGGATTTGAAAATCTTAGCCCAATAAGACTTTTCTCTAGGTTTTGAATTAATTTTTGAATAATTCATTCACTGTCATAAAAACAGAAGAATGAAAGAAAAATTAATAGATTTAATACAGAATCTTTAAACATCCAAAAATACAGGAAATATTCAGAAAGCAAATGATTATTTCTTATAAAACTGCTTGTTAATAGTTTATATTTCACATGATTGAGATGAAGAAAATCAAATAATAATATTTTCTTTTACAATAAAGAACTGGGAAAGAAGAATGTTAGAGAGTTAATATAAAATTATAAAAAATTTAGAAAAATGTAATATTCTAGTATTGAACAAAAAAGATGATTTATAATTTCATATATAGATAATATATAAAATGAGAATTTGATTATATACTTACTCTAGGTAAGGAATAAAGAAGTGGAGCCAAGAAAAATAATACAAGCACAATCAGTGAACTTGCTATCAAATTTGTGAGCTAGAATATGTTTAAAAAGACATTTTAATTTATAAATACAATAATTTTATATGCTAAATTTCAAAACTCAGAGTAAAAATAAGATTAGAAAAACTTTTAATGAGAAATATGATTTCTGTACTTTACTTATCAGAAAGTCTGCTATTATTAAATTAATTGTGTTAAGAAAAAAAGCTTATATTTTATATCTAGTTTGCTTTTTTATTCATCACATTCATTAAATAAATTTCCTCTTTTTTTTATAAAAAACAGTTATCAATAATATTACAAATCAAACAAAAATGATTTTTTATAATCTCATTATGTTATTAACAATTGAAATATGTTGCTTCATTTTTTAAAAAAACACAAAAAACAGCACAATGAGCAGGATAATACAGAAATAAGCCTTTAGATTCTTCTTTTCAATTTAATATAATTTTATTGATTAGCTTTCGATTCTCTGGGTCTTCTTCAGCAATTCTTACAAAACAATATAAAACAGCCTGTATTCTAATGCTTATATTGCTTTGTAAGGATTGTGGAGAGGACCCAGAAAGTCAAAAGCACTTCAATAAAATTATTTTAAGTTAAAAAGAACAATCTAAAGGCTTTTATTTCTGTATTATCTTGCTCACTGTGCTGATTTATTTCAATGTTCTTATTATGTTTTGTAATATTCTTCTTTTTCAATTAGAATATGAACTTAAGTTAATACAAATGTTAAAAAAAGGTAAAAGCAATGCCAGTACTATAGATCCAAAATTATAGAGCATTTATGTTTGTTACTGTAATACCCCAGACACATTAGCAGAGATAACGGACGTTATTGTCTTAACGGTAGTTAGGATTTGTAGTGTGTTCGATTTCCGTCCAGATAACGGACGTTTCGCAGCCGCAGAACACCGTTTCAGTAACGGAGTTCCCACAACTCCGTTTGTGACGTCAATCTCCGTCTCAAAAGAGAAAACTACAGAGACAACTCAGACAAGCAGTCAAAAAGAAAACGGTTTCGTGGGATGAAAGGGAAACGAAAGAATTGGTGTCAACAAATCAGTAGAAGAAATAAAAAATAAATTTGACAGTTTATCCAAACAACAATATATCCCACAATTCAATTGTAGTATAGTATCCCATAATTCACCCTTTTCCTTTACTATCCCACAATGCATTATTTTTAACTGCCGTTTGGAATACCAATGTGTTCAGTATTCTTCCGGCTAAAGGCCGGTATGATGACGGCAGTTACAGATAACCGCCGATAACGTGTAGTGTGTCCAGGGTATTAGGCAATGAATGCAGAGAACTTCAGAATTGTTGTGTTTTGGATCTACAGTTTGGGCAATGCTGTTACCTTTTATATATTATTAATAAAATTATATATAAAATTAATTAAAATATATTAATTTCAAGATTACTATATCCCAAATGTTCTGGAATGGTCAAATATCTCAAACAATATGCATTCTATGAAAAAATGTTTTAGATAAAAATTATTTAGTTTCAAAATACATAAAATGGTGGTATTTGTTTCACCATAGATGACATTGTTCATAGTAATCCAAAAGTCAATTCAATTTTTTTAAATGAGAACCCCATTTTTTATTGGATATTCTAATTCTACACAAAAAATACAAAACTTTTATCTGAAACATTTTTTTAAAAAATACCCTTATTACAATGTATGAATGACTTGGGAAAATGAAAATACTAATACTACTATCACAGAGGCAATTCTCTGTAACAATATTGAGACACTTGATTTTGGTTAAAAACATATTTAACTGAAACAGAAAGTTTTACTGTCTTATGATGCAGTGATTTCATAATAAAAGTAGATCTTATAAAGCAGTTGCTAATGTGTTCAATGATACCTATCACCTATCTTGACTATGCTCCAATTTCAAAATCTACTGTTTACTGAACAGTATCATGATTTGAAAGATGGATTCAGTTAAAGATGATTCAAAAATCTGGAAGATAAAAAACTGCATCCAATGATGATAAATTTTAAGAGGTTTTGCAAACTGCTTTTGAATATCCACATACACCAATTTTTTACATTTTCCCGTGAAAAAAATATCTTGATGGTCACTCCATATTCCTCAAGAAAGAAATTTTATTCTTTTATAGATTTAGATTTTATTTTTTTTCTGAAAATAGAAAGAATCAGATATCTCCATCTTCACTCCCCTCTGTGGAGAGTAAGAAGTGATGGTATAAAAAAAGAATAAAAGCATGTTTTTCCAAAAATCCAATTTATAGCTGTTTTTCTTTTATAAATTCACTTTTTCCTCCTTACAGAAGGGCAAACAATAAAAATATTGTATATATATAAAATACTCGACAAAATAATGTGATTCTACAATATATAACAATAATGGTAAAAGAGAGTAATATAACAAAATTTTAATTAAAGCATATAAAATATAATGGATGGTATGCATAAAATATGAGATCAATATGATATATAAAAGGTTGTAATTGATGTTCAGTCTTTTGGGATCCTACATAACAAATTAGTTTATTTTAAATAATACAACTTAATAATATGCATCTTAAGAATTTATAAAATCAAGAACATATTATGATAATATTATATATAATATCAGAAATAAAATTCTATTATTATTTATGAAATATTTTATCAGAATTTCATTCCTGAGTATTCTAGTGGAAAAAAAGTATGCATAAAACTGAATTTTGTAAAGCCATAACTTATAAAGGAGTTCAGGAATAAATTATTTAATGTAAGTTAAGACAAGATTATATGGTAAAATGTAAATTAATTTACTTGAGTTTTTCCTCCAGTTTTTTCTTGTAGAACACATCGTGATAAAGAATTTGAACATGGATAGCAAGAAAAAAATGATGAAAAGATGTTAGCTGTACCAAGAGCAAGAAATTCCTGCAATGGATAAGAAATTATTGATTAGTTAAATATAAATCTATTGATATATATTAAAACTTTTTAGTAATAAGATATTAATATAAAGTTAAATGATATCACATTGAAAAATAATAATATTTTAAAATAATAATAACTTAATTCAATGATAACTATTCTAGTAAATGGACTATTATTTCATTTACTAAAAGATTTAATTCAAGAATTAAAAAAAAAAGAGAGAAATTATCAAATTTGAATAAAAAACTGTTGATTCACATATTAAGCAGTTTTATTATATAAAAGATTTACCTTTAGAAAAATTTATAATAGAAAAATTATGATCATATTTAAAAGAGATGTAAAATAAGAACCACCTTGATTGTTGAAGAACAAGTGCTAAATACAATAAATTTTTATGTAACAGAGGTTTGCAACATTCCATTGGAAACAACATTTTCAATAGTTTGAGCCAGTCTTCCATTAGCCAAAGCATTGAATGTGTAACTAATTTGATCATCAGTAATCATTTTTTGTCTTATGTCAGGTTTTCCACTTGATAGACTGACAATTAGTTATGAAATTAAGTAAATTTTCTTTACATAAATTACTATGTATTACTATCATTTTATATTTTAAAATCAACCATGCATTACTAATTTAAAATGTAAAAGAATGCTAATGTGAAGTTTGACAGTGCATTGCATTTGATTTAATATTACCTGAGTTACAAGTAATAATATAATAATTTGAATATTTATAAATTTAGTAATATCAAACAGCAAAAAATGTAAGTAAAAAGTATTTGTTGAAATCATATCAAAAATGAAAATAAATAATGTTGAAAAGTTTGGACAATGTTGCCTTTTGCTTTCACTTTCAACTAACTTGATTTCTTGATACTAATACCAATTCTGTGACTAATATTTATTGATGGATGGAACAAATTATGTGCGTGGTAATTATATTGGTACATCACTTTTGCTACCGCCCTCAAAACGGCTGCAGTATATGATGAGAATAGCAATTCATAGAGAAATGCTACTTTGCTGTAACTAATGACATCACTACTCAATGGTAAATTTGTTTTGCATTAACTTATGATGGATGGAACAAATTATGTGCGTGGTAATTATATTGGTACATCACTTTTGCTACCGCTCTCAAAACGGCTGCAGTATATGATGAGAATAGCAATTCATAGAGAAACGCTACTTTGCTGTAACTAATGACATCACTACTCAATGGTAAATTTGCTTTGCATTAACTTGCCATAATCAATAAGAATAGCTGCCTTAATCAATAAATTTGCATCCATATAACATAGAAAATACCATTTCATACAGTAATCTTTCTTGTTAAATCTATTAATTTTGGTTATTTGCTTTGTCAGATTTGCAATCAATAACTGTATAATGTAATAATATAAAATTATATTACATAAACTAACTCAGCCAAACTTCCCCTGGCAGACAAAATCTATATTAAATTTTTTATGATTATTTTTTGAATTAAAGCTATGGTGCCACTATCTGTTGAGTTAATAATTAATTAATTAATGACACCACCTTAGTTCTAAATTCTAAATTAAATTAAATTAAATTAATTTAATTTAATTTAATTTAGAATTTAGAACTAAGGTGGTGTCATTAATTTAATTTAATTTAGAATTTAGAACTAAGGTGTAATTAATTATTAACTCAACAGATAGTGGCACCATAGTTTTAATTCAAAAAATAATCATAAAAAAATTTAATATAGATTTTGTCTGCCAGGGGAAGTTTGGCTGAGTTGGTTTACATAATTTGAAATGGTTAATTCCCTGATTAGTGTTGATTAGAATGTATAAAATTATATAATGAAACATTAGTTTGATAATCTATATTTTAAGAAATTATTATTTAAGATAAATACTGAATATTTATTATCTTAATATTAAATAAACAAAATAAAACTGAGATAATACCTGTGTGGCATCAATTTCATATTTATGTTTTCTGGCAAATATTTTTCCCATAGAATAGGTAATAGCATATATAATAATACCAATTATTAAACCATCAATAATTAAATCAGGCATAAATTGTAATTTAGGAACACTAGGTCCAGGAAGACTATAAAAAAAAAATATTCATTTCAGATTTTCAGTTCAATCCAACAAATATTTAAATTTTATATAATAATTCATATATTTAATATAAATCAATGAAACTTCTCGAAAGTTCATATTGAATATCATATATTTTTGAAAAGCATAAAAGAATTGCAATAATGATAATAACTTAAGAGTGCCCAACAATAAGCCAGACATCAAAGATGAGTGAAATAGCATCAATCAATTAGAAAAAATTGTTTAATATTAAAGTGGCATAACAGCTTAAAATCAATAAAGACAAATATGGCCAATTTGTAAATAAATAAGCCCTTTATAAAGACGACAAAAGCATTCAATCTTATCTTTAATAAAAATTCTTTTGGACATAAATTTTTCCTTCAGTTATACTGGACACTTATAAAATAGATCATTATATAAATATATAGTATATTATGTTTTATTCTTTTAGCCCTAATGTCTTTCTTTAATTAATGTCTAATGCAGTGGTTCTTAACTGGTGTTTCACGGAACACTGATGTTCTGCAAACGTGTTACAAATGTTCTGTGAAATTATGAAAGCAAGGCCTACTTGAATGACCTTGGCATACTCCACAGTTGTATTTTATAATGTAGACAAGATTCAACTTGCATTTTCAAATAAACTATTAAGCAGGTTTCCCTAAAAGCACTTACAGTTTTCGACATCATATTTGTGTGAGCTAGGTTTTTCAAACATTAATAAAAATAAAAGCTAAAAAATGCAAAAGACTTAGGAATATTAATGAAGAAATGAAGGTAGCTTTATCACTTAACTCAGCCATCACATTAAACTTGATTTTAAAATGTTCCATTTTTCTAAAAGAGTTGCTTACAGTTCTTAAGAATATACAGTATGTTTATTTAATTAATGTTTTTTTACTGTTATTTAATTTATAATGTATAATTTTTAGTAAAATACATGTCCGTGCATATTTTTGTTGTTTGTTTTATGATCGTAGTGATATAGTGTTCTGCAACTTTTTTTACAATCAAAAGTGTTCCGTGACTTCAAAAAGGTTAAGAACCACTGGTCTAATGTAATTAAAGAGATGCATTTATGACTGAAAATACTCTTATTAAAGATAGATTTAGTGTTCTTTATAAATGTATGACTACATGCTCAATTCTTATTGAATATCTATAAAATATGTAAGATTTGTGCAAAATTTTTTCCATATACTTTGATTGAAGAACTCAAGCAATGAAAGATTGGTATTTGTCAAAATTTTATGCAAAAAGCTGATAGTGTTCTTCATATCAATCATAATCAATCATATCATATCAAGATTGGTATTTGTCAAAATTTTATGCAAAAAGCTGATAGTGTTCTTCATATCAATCATTATTAATGATGAATATTATTATTTTCAATATTATTCAAAAATCAGAGATAAGTATAAAATGGAGATCATCAAAACTCAAAAAATTTTGAACTAAAATATTCAAAATCAAAAGCATGCACATTACATTCTTTCATAGAGAATAATCATTCATAAATATTAATTACTCTCATGTATGATTATCATTATTATTCAAAAGTTATTAAATGACTACTGGTAAGAATTCAATAAGTGAGACAAAATTTTTGCAAAGACATTAAGTTCTTTTATATGATATTTTTTTATTTAGCTATAACAGTGAAATTATTTTTCACCAAAAAAAGACTGTACAATTTATAATAACTAATCATCATATGTTGTGAGGAAGTTAACTTTGACCTATTCTATTTTATTTTATTATGCACTTCTTATTATTTATCGTTATTTCTTATTATCTAACGTATTATATTTTAGTTTAAGAGTTAACTTACTTCCCACATTCCCCGTCTCTGTAGTTAGCAATCACGTGTTACGGAATCGGGAACCATCCTCCGGAAGAGCTGTCGTAGTTAGCAATCACATGTTACGGAATCGGGAACCGTCCTCCGGAAGAGCTGTCCCGGGCAATGATGTCATCATCTAATCTAACTAATTTTACCACTGGTCCGATATGAGAATGTAAGAATGATCTCATATTGATGTTTTGTTCGGAATATAAATTAATTGTAAAGAAGATGACATGAATGAATTACTCTGTAAGCTAATAACTTTAAATTTGTTACGTATAAGTATGCAAATGAGCGAAGTGCGGGATTGTAAGTCACTCGGTATAAAAGATTGACGTGATCGACAAGTGAGCTGAGGTGTTGTTTGATAACGACAGGTGTTAGTTTCAAATGTAGAATTGACGAAGTGACAATTGAGTTTCTTGTAAAGATTGACGATTGTTTGAAGTTTGTATCGGAAGTGGAGGTATTAGAAGTTAAGTAGTATTTAAGGTTTATTTATTGTGAATAACTTGAATTTTGGATATCTGAATTGGACTAAATAAGTTTCGTTGTTTAATTGATTGTTGCTTTATTATCATTTCAATAAAACATTTATTAACAGTTTTTGTAAGTGTCTTGAGTCTAATAAATTTATATTTTTTTATTATTTAACTTGTTTGAGAATTTCTTCAATTTATTAGCATAAGTTTCTAACATTGTTGTTCATTCTTAGATCTAACACTTAATCGGTACTTCTAGTTGTAAGTTCCGATTTCCAGTTTTGTTTTCGCCAGTTAACGTTTGTTGTTGTTAGATTGTTTTGAAGTTCATTAATTTTAAGTTAGAGTTTAGTTAAAGACCTGAGCTCAGGCCGACTCTGGATTGCAGAGTCGTTAGACCGTTAGGTTAGTTTATAATTATTATTATTGACATTCGTTCTAATCCGCGACTTTGCAATGTAACAATGATTTTCAAAAAATTAGTTTCTCAAGTTATATGAATAATATAAGAGGATACTTTCTGAAAATACACTTTGAATGGAATTATAAGTAAATCTCTCAACAATGTTTATTTTATTTATTCATACTTAATATTTTTATATACACTTTGTATCATTATTTTTATATTCAAATTTTAAGTAAAAATATCAAAAGCAGAAGCAGTAAGTAGAAATATCAATTTTGAGAATTATCAAAATTTGATACTTCTGTTTTAATTTAGCATAAATTAATTTGTGAATTTTCATAATTTGAGAGTTCTAATCATATGAATAATTTTAGCTATAGGAATTAAGACAAATTAAGCACTTACTAGCAGTAAAGAATGATTTACTTAAGAGTAACTAATTAGCCCTTTCAGCTATTCGCTATCTTCAGATTACAAAAATTTAAACAATAAAAAATTCAAATATGAGAACAAGATTAGTTACCATAGCAACAATTCAGTATTTATAAAACATATAATAAGAATTAATATTACAATGTGTTTAAACTATAACTATATATTTTATAAGTTATAAAATTATATGATCAAAGTGCTAAGGCTAGGATTTTCATCATTCTGTTGAGTTGGTGGTTTAGAATGACTTATTTTTTCAATGCATACATCCATTCTGGGGAGAGATCATGGGTTGGTCTTTCATTAAAAACATTTTCTGTTCTCTGTGTGGTCATTATCTCTAAAGATTCTGTAATTAAACTTTGCCTGTATGCTCAGAACAGTTTTATAATTCTCGTATTGTCCGAGTTTATTTGTAGGTCAGTCATGTAAGATTCTGTAACTAAAGTGGTGGATAATCTCTCTTTAGATATATATTGGCTGTGTTCCTTGAGCCTCTGTGAGAGGTTTCTTTTGGTTACTCCAATATACATAGTTGATTTGTGTGTTTTTTTTATTATGTACTGATATTTTGTATAAACCTTGCTTTTCTGCATCTCCTAATGGACCTTTTTCATTGTGTAAGAAGTTAAACAGGATTGGTCTTCTTATTGCCAACTTATTCTTCTGGTTTCTTTGCTACTCTGTTTACCATAGTGAAGTTTCAAAAATTGGTATGGGTAAAAAGGCTTTATATTTGGTCTTGGTATTAGTTGACTCTGGTTGGTTGGTGTCATTATTTAATGGAGTTTTTTCTACTGATTTTAGTATAGCTTCCAAAAAGGATTTTTTATGAAGCCTTTATTATTAAATTATATAATTTTATTATTAATAAACAATATTTTTTCATATTTAAGTTTTTTAATTTTTGCCATAATTTTGATATTTTATCCAATTATAAATAAACTGTATTTACAGTGTATTTCGAAATATACAGTGTATATTTCGAAATACTTTGTATGTATATTTTTAAAATTGCAGCACTCCACAGTTTCAAGCTGTGAGCCACCACTATATCTGATCCATTCTTGCTTTTCTGGAAATAAAATAGCACGATATGCCAAAAATGTTCCTTGTTTTCTTCTTCTTCAATTCAAAAAGAATCTCTCAAAAATCAATCAAAATTTTATAAAATGTCATTTTTCAAATATTTAATTATATTAATAGTTATATGTTATTATTATAACATATAACTATTGGGTTGTTTGGAAAGTAATTTCGTTTTTCCCACCAGTGGTGTTAGTTGTATTTTTCCCACCAATTTCATTCTAAACCATATTGTCATTATAAATTTTGACAGCTGACATTTCAAGGTATATTTATAAAATTTTTTTGATTCTGTGCATTTGTTTTTGTTTTTGGTGCTTATCAAAAATGGAAATTTTCAGCATGTTTTACTTTTTTATTACCAAAAAAGTAAGAGTGCTGTTCAAGCAAGAAAACACATATTGTCATTATAAATTTTGACAGCTGACATTTCAAGGTATATTTATAAAATTTTTTTGATTCTGTGCATTTGTTTTTGTTTTTGGTGCTTATCAAAAATGGAGATTTTTGGCATGTTTTACTTTTTTATTACCAAAAAAGTAAGAATGCTGTTCAAGCAAGAAAGAAGTTATGTGAAGTGTAGGAAGAAGATGTGTTAACAGAATGCCAGTGCCAAAACTGTTTTGCAAAATTTCATTTTGACAATTTTGATGTTAAATGTTGTGTTGGAAAGTTGATGAAGCTGATGATGACAAAATAAAAGTATTGATTGAAGCAACCGCTGATAACCAACATGAGAAATTGCTACAAGATTGAATTTTTGAATTCAACCATTCATGACCAGTTGAAATGTTGATATTTGGGTTCTGTGTGAAAGGTATTGGTTGAAGCAAACTGCTGAATAACAACACGAGAAATTGCTACAAGATTGAAATTTTTGAATTCAGTTGTTCACGACCAGTTGAAACTTTGATATTTGGGTTCCACATGTTCTCAAAGAAAGATTTGCTCCATTACATCAACATTTGTGATTTGCTGCTCAAACGTGAAGAAAATTATTCCTTTCTGAAGTGAATCATAACTGTTGATGAAAAATGGATTGTTTACAACAAAGCTGAATGCAAGTGGGTTGATGAAAGATGGATTGTTTACAACAAAGTTGAATGCAAGTGATCATGGAGCAGAAGACATGAACCAGTTCAAAGCACTCCGAGATCCCTATTCATCAAAAAAAATGTTCTTTTTTGGTGGGATTTCAAAGGATTTGTTTTTTTTTTGAGCTTTTTCCATACAACTCCACAAGTAATTTCGGAAGTGTACTGCCACCAATGTTGGACAAATTGAGTGATTCCATCAAACAGAAGTGGCCAGAATTGATTAACAGAAAAGGATAGTGTTTCACCATGGAATGCCAAACTTCATACAAGTTTGATGACTTGCCAGAAGCTGTTACAGGACAAGTTTGATAACTTGCCAGAAGCTGTTACAGCTTGGATGGGATGTGTTACCATACCCGTCATATTCACATATCTGGCATTCTCCAATTATTGCTTTTTCCGGTCTTTACAGAATTCTTTAGAGGGCAAAACACTTAGTTTAAGAGTTTGATAACTTGCCAGAAGCTGTTACAGCTTGGATGGGATGTGTTACCATACCCGTCATTCACATATCTGGCATCCTCCAATTATTACTTTTTCCGGTCTTTACAGAATTCTTTAGAGGGCAAAACACTTAGTTTAAGTGAGGATGTCAAAAATCACTTGGTTCAATTTTTTGCAAGCAAAGATCAGAAATTCTACTACCAGAAAGATGTCACATGTGTTGGACAAATGATCAATATATAATTAAATAAAATATTTATATACTATAAAAAAAATTGCTGTTCATTTTTATGAAAAAAACGAAATTACTTTCAAGAACAACCCAATATTATATATTTGAAATTGGTAGCAAGTCAAATTTACAGCATAATGCAGTGAAGTGGTAAAAATAGGATGACCTTTTGGATCAACCCAATATATAGTAAGTTTGTTGTATTTATTCTACTGTTTGTAAAAGAATAATGGAAAAAAATTTGAATATTCATATTTTTATCTATTAATTAAAGTAGATTTTATTGTACAATGATATCTTGACTTACAAACTTTTTGAGATAAAAACTTTTCATATCTTATTTTGACCTCTAAGATACAAATTTATTCTCAAGATATGAACCATGATGCTTTTTAATATTAAATTTTGTAAAATATTTTTTATAAGTTTTATATAAAAATATTTCAATTATTTTTGAAATATGTATATATAATTGTTAATGTGATAAAGACTTCTTATTCTTGATAATATTAAAGATTTATATAATAAATATTAGTTATATCAAATTCTTTGTTAACTAATTTTTAACTTGTAACACAAGTTAAAGTTTAAGAGACAAAAAAGAAGCAACTGATAACAACAAATTGAATACCAAACTAAAAAACCAGTCACAAGAAAATTGATTTTTTTTATTTAATGGAAGATGATTTTATACAAAGCATGTAAAACCAAAGATTTCAAAAAAAAAATAATAATTATACACAAATGCATATTTTTTATTGTTTTCAAAATTCCTAAATCTAGGAATGGATTAATATCCCATAAGATAAAATGGAAAACTGGGTTTCAAGATACAAACTTTTGGAGTTATGAACTGTGGACAAGAATGAATTAAGTTCATAAGTCGAGTACTACTGTATTGGTATTACTGAGACTAAGTGTTGAAAAGTTACTAATGATTGGTTTTTGTTCAGATGAAGTTGAGATGAACTTGTTATGTATTTTGTAAGAAAAGACTGATTTTTAATAAATTGAAGTTTACTAATAAAACAGATTTTTACCTAAAAACTTCATAAAGAAATTTAATTATTTTCTTTTAGAAGAATTAGAAAGAATTAATCGATTTCCTAAATATAAGTATCCAAAAGTCCTTCGACAGTTTTAATATTTTATATTCTACATGAGATAACAATAGTATGTAAGATGGATTACAAAAGTAATTTATTCCATTTTTAGCATGTATAATTTAAGGTAATTAAATTTCAATATATTAACCAAAGATTATAATTCATATTCTCTTCTATTAAAGCAGTTTGGTTTAATAGAAAGCATAGTTAGTTTATTCAGATCAATTATACTAAAAATTAATTAATTCTCTGATAAATTTTACATATAAAAATTTTATACAGAACTTAAATTATTAAAACTGCATAAAGATTTTCATGGATATCCTGTATATTATCATATTTTTGATACTTATTAACAAATTTATAAACAAATTTTAAATTTATAAATAAAATCTTAAAATGTATAATAGAATAATAATTATTCATGATATTATATACATTATATATTTACCCTCTTGGAATTTCTCTTACAACTGATACATTATACTTGGTTTCAAAGTTTCCATAATGAGAAGCAAGAGTCCCTATAATTACCTGGAATGATGAAAAATATAATAATTTATAAATTTTTAAAAATTAAAATTATTGCTTTTATATATATAAATACAAGTAATTCCCAACTTATATAATCTGACTTAAATAAATTCAACTTTTTGTAAAAATTTTTAAAATATTTTTATATATCAAAATTTCAAAAATTTTCATTATATAAGAGAATGTATAAAAATAATAACTTCTAGTTTTTAGCTTTCAGTTCAGATGCATCAAAAGTTCCACCTGACACTGAATGGAATGTAGTATAAGCAATTCTGAAGTTATAAACTTTCATACCATAAATATGCCATTTCATTTTTAAATTTCAGAAAATTTCAAAAATTCTTTGAGAATTTTAAAGATTATAATAGCAGTCTAGCAATAAATATAATGTATAATTATACAATTATTTAGCATATTATGACAGTATTTTAAGATGGCAGAATTTGCATAAAATACCTTACTTTCTAACTAACTTTTTATTTGAATCTCTACAATCAACTTTAATTGTCCAATTATGGAATATATTGCACAATACAATATGTGCAATAATTTCAGTTCTGGATGTATCACAACAATAGTATCTGAGTAGCAAACAAAATTTCAAATGAATTATATTCATATCACAAGATCTGCTTTTGATCTATGGTTCCATTACAATCTGTGGTGTTGCAATTGGTCATTAGAGCACAGTAGACAAATATTTCAAAATGGTATTGGTAATTGATATGAATATGAAGCAGAAAGTGAGGATTGAATATTTTAATATAGAAGATACTGAATTTGATTGAAATTTATACATAACTAAAAAATATGTAGATAATAAATATAAATAAGAAAGTAATAAAAAATAATACAAAATGTACGTAAGCATATCCTGGAATTATGTCATCTTAGGTTCTACACTGATGCTATAACTCAGGAGTGTCTATATGTCAAAGCACTATCTTTTTTCACTTATCAATGCATGTAATGCACTACGATTACCATATATATACACAAGTAACATAAATAAAGTATTTATAACTAAAAGAAATATTATAGACCTTAATAAAAGTTCAACAAGACTGCACAAAACAAAAACAAAAATTCACTCTGTTACACAAGTGTAACAGAATGAATTGTGTAGTAGCAGCTGAGAAAGGCAGCAAATGCATTGAAAACATTTCTAATTAAAGTTTTTGAGTGCTAAAGTTTTGTGTTTTACTTTTTTATTATAGGCCTTATTTTAAAAAATAAAGTCTGTATGTCAAAGCACTATCTTTTTTCACTTATCAATGCATGTAATGCACTACGATTATTTATGTTACTTGTGTATATATATGGTAAAGTATTTATAACTAAAAGAAATATTATAGACCTTAATAAAAGTTCAACAAGACTGCACAAAACAAAAACAAAAATTCACTCTGTTACACAAGTGTAACAGAATGAATTGTGTAGTAGCAGCTGAGAAAGGCAGCAAATGCATTGAAAACATTTCTAATTAAAGTTTTTGAGTGCTAAAGGGCTTTGTGTTTTACTTTTTTATTATAGGCCTTATTTTAAAAAATAAGTATTCTAGTTACTGCTGCTAAAGAGCCATAACTCCAAAATAAACACTGAAATTTTGAGCAATGATGGCAATTCAAAATGTACATAAGTGCAAAGCATCATAAGTTGAGGACTCATAACTTGGAGTATGATTATCATCATTTATTGTGCATTGTTATTTATATTTATTATTTACACATGAAACATGATAAACAGCTACAAATTTTATGCAGATGATGATAACATCGACATCAGCACAGCTAGATATTGGATCATATATGTAAAGAATAATAAAACTAATATTGGAGACTAGCCTCAAAACATTCAGCCAATAATAACAATGATGATTAATAAAAAAAACTACCGTATATACTCGAATATAAGCCGACCCCCGACTTCAGATTTTAAAAATCGGTAAAAATGCATAACCCATGTATAAGTCTACCCCCTGACTTTAGCACTTAAAATTCGGCAAAAAATTTGAAACCGATAAATTACATTTCCCTTACATCATATTTTGTCTATTTTAGTTGAGTTATCGTATTCAAATCTTTGATCGTATTTTAAAATGAGTGGATCATCCTAACTAGAGCCCTCTAATCAAAGCTGCCTATAAGCTCCTAACAATGATGTCATACACCATTAGGATGATAGATCATTTTAATGATGATGTCATAACATCGTTAGGATGACGTGTGCAATTAGAATATGTCTATGTCACACGGCTCCCAAGCGTGCCGTTAGAATGACGTGTGCAAAGTGATTTCTAGACGTTAATCGTGCGATTTCGAAGTTTTGATTTTGCTTACGATGAACTTTTTTTGATAGGCTAAAGTTAAACGATATATTAATGCCATTTGCCAAAATAAATATTTTATTGAAACTTTAAATATATACATCATAAAATAAACTTTATAATACAAACACCAATATTTAATTTAAAAGGTAAAATTTTACATTACCCGTAGCAATGTAGCGTGTCGCGCCGTCGATTCCAAACAGCGTTTGTATAAGTGCATCAGATAGGCGACGCTGCGTCACAGAAATTCTCGGCGACAATCCAGCACAGCGTGCCTACATAAGATTCGTGGATTATTGTCGGAATTTCTGTGTCGCGGCGTATCAGGCAGCGCTGCATCACCTAGCTGATGCACTTATATAAATGCAGGTTAGATTCGGTGGCGCAACACGCTGGATTGCATCAGGTAAAGTAAAATTTTGCTTTACCCGATGCGGTTGTTAGGGTGAGGTCGCTTCAGAAAATATCAAGTTAACGAATAACAATAAATTTTGATAATTTACATAAAAATATTTTCTTTTTATTATTGTTATTGAATAACTGTTTTCTTTTCTAAAAAAAGTTCATATTTAAGTATCACAATAAAAATTCCATTGGAATACGTCTACGTCACACGGCTCCCAAGAGACCATTCAAAGTTTCATTTTCCCTTACATTGTATTTTGTCTAGTTGAGTTGAGTTATCGTATTCAAATCTTTGATCGTATTTTAAAATGAGTGGATCATCCTAACTAGAGCCCTCTAATCAAAGCTGCCTATAAGTTCCTAACGATGACGTCATACACCATTAGGATGACATGTGCAATGTGATTTCTAGTCGTTAATCGTGCGATTTCGAAGTTTTGATTTTGCTTACGATGAACTTTTTTTGATAGGCTAAAGTTAAATTCAGTACAGATTTTAAATAATTATTATTTTTTCGTTATTTTAAATATTATTTTAGTTACTTTTTAATCTATTTTAATTAAATCATGGATGAGTTAAATATAATAACCATTTATGGATTACTAGCGAATGGATTAAAATATTAATTTATAATAATGAAAAATAAATATAGTTTTCATTCAAAAATGAATCCTAGGTAAGATTCTCGATCGATTGTCGAATTTTCGCATCGCGTCACCTATTTGATTACAGTATATAGATGCAGGTTGGAGTTGGCGGCGCGACGCGCTCAATCACTTCGGAATAAAATAAAATTTTACCTGGTATTATATTAAATGAATTATTTCAAAATTTCCTTCCTGGTCTTCAGGAGATGTTCAATAACCGATATTACTTCAATGGTTTTGCTTATTACTTCAATTTCTCCAGCTAAAAAAAAGTTGATTTTTTTTGATCCGTGTATAAGCCGATCCCCCATTTCAGAAAAATTTTTTTGAGAAAAAAAAAAAACCTCGGCTTATACACGAGTATATATGGTATATTGATACCGTACGGTATTTTAAGTTGATTAAAGAAAACAACATGTGAATTGTGCAATGCAATAAGTATCAGAAAACCAGTAATCACAACCATCATTAAAGATCTTGGCTTTAACAAAGCTTGCACATGGTAGGTCTCAAAACTGCCAATAAATAAACAGAAAAAAGCTCAGAAAGACATCTATATGGAAATTCTCTGGTGCTATACAAATGAGGATGATGATTTTCTCTCATGCATAATTACTGATTTTAAAACATGGATTCATTATTAAAACCATGAAATTAAGAGGCTGTTGATAAAATGAGACTATCAGATGTCACCATACAAGAATAAATTCAAAAGATAATCTAATGTACATAAAGACATGGAAAACATTCTAGAATAGAGATGAGATCATCTTGTGAACTAATTAGTAAAGATAACACAATCAGTTCAAAGAAATATATGCATACATTATACTGCATAAAAATTAATAAAAATATAAGCAGTTTGAATTATATTCTTTTAAAAATATACTATATACAGAGTGTTCTTAAAAGGTCTAGATAAATTTAAATCATATACTACTCATCAAAACAAAGCAAAAAGTTTAATTTTATTTGGTAACCTCTGATATTAAATTTCAAATCTTCAGACTTCAAGATACATCGTCAATAATTTTTTTTTTCTTATTATTTCGGGACCGTTATCATTATATTGAGATTCTTTAGCGACTCGAATCTAAGTTGGAATAATGAAAGTTCATTCGAAGAAAATACAGAAAACGAGAGAACCAACTAAAAAAAATGAGAAAGCTCTTTATGGATAAGTTATATCTGTAAAAATTGGGCGCATTTTCGTATATAAAAATTGTTTACAAGTGAAAAAAAAAGATAATTATTTTGTAAAGAATCGAAAAAAAATCCAAATTCAGTTTTGGAATGTGATAAAAGCGAAGCGATGATGCCGTTCCTTGGTCCTGATTTTATCATTACAGTTTTCCACATATTTATGAAAGCATCATTCAAAACTGTTTTAAGAATATTTTGGATAATACTTTTAAAAATTTTTAATCTAATCTATCCACGTAACGGCTATTCCTGACAGATATTCTAAGTCGAGTGCATCTATGTCTGTGTACTACGAATCGCTTATCTATACCCGTCTCTACTTTAAAAATAACCAGATAAAAAACTGTATTTTTTAGTAAAAATTTACATAAAATTTCAGAATTTTTAGTTTGATACAAAGTGATGATCTTAAACTATATAAATTACTCATTAATTTTTTTAAAATTTAGTTCTAAGGGCCCATTTATTAAACAATCTCTTCAGATTTATGGTCAACCGAGAAGAGAACGATAAGGCACTTCTTCCAGTAGGATTATCAATTAAATACACACTAATATTTTTAAAAGGTAAGCATTGACTATTAACGAATTATAAGCATGATAAAAAAAGGTAATTCTCAGATGAGAAAAATTAATCTAATGATAAAAAATGTAAAAAGATGCAAAATATTTTCATTAAATAAAAAAAAGAAAGAAAAAGATGGGAACGTGCCCGGCACAGTTGATTTTCGATGCATTTGGCTTTCCAGTGATTTTATTTATTAGTTCCATAAAATAACCAAAACGGAGACATCCAAAAACTAGGTAGAGATTCTCAAATGGCCGTGGATGGAACCGTCGACGTTAAACCGTGTGTTGTCACCAAACTGGGTATGGCGGGTGGCGACCCGTTGGAACCGGGATGGTGGTGATGGTGATGATGACTCTGCAAGTACATGTAGTAATTATAGTTTTGCGCCGTGGCCAACTGTCCAAAAGGCGCGCTGCCAGACACCGTGACGGAAGCGGTGGGATGCGACGGACGAAATCCCACGGCCGCGGAATGGCCTAGCAGATCAGTGACAGCGTGTGGAGAGGGCCAACTCCTCAAGGCTGTGGCGGGACTCCCTCCGTTAGTCATTCCAGGCACAGCGGTGGTTTTGGCACTGGAGCTCATGTTCAGAGCGGGTACTGGCGTGGGTGACTGCGATGCTTGAGACTGCGACGGAGGAGCGGCAGCGCACGGGTATGGATAAATGGGATTATACAGATGTCGATGGTGCTCTTTAACAGCCGTGTCGACGAAACAATGTCCGTTAAGATGTCCCGATACCCCTATCTTGTTGCGTAGTATGCGACTGATGCTGCTGACTGAAGGAACGTTATACTTGTCGCAGATGCCGTCGGCCAAGAGACGATCTCTGATTTCCCAGGCGAAGATTCCGGGATCTTTCTGCTTCAATTCTCTGATATAAGCCACTACTTTTGGCGTAGTTACTCTAGGTTTGCTTCCACCGATGGCACCGGGTAGAATGGAACCAGTTTCGTGATACCTGGCCAAGATCTTCGAAACGCATCCGTGTGACACTCGCAACTGTCGACTGATGTCGCACGGACGAACTCCCAATTGAGCTAACTCCTATATTTTTTTTTTACACAATTTTCACTTAAATTGTTTTGTTTTTTTTCTTCATATGAAAATACAAGAAGAAAAGGAAATAGTAAAGAAGTAACTGCTTAAATATTTTTCTTAAATATTTGCATATGTTCCATTCATTTATGTGGACATAAATTTATTATCTGCATGTTAGTCAATTAGCATTAATTCATTTTTCATTCTTTAGTACTTGGTAAAAATTTGATTTGATTTTGGACTTAATCTCTAAATTTATCAAGAAAAAAAAAAGATATTATAAATAAAACTTATTGCTTACAATTATTACATTGCAATTCCTATTACTATTTACATACAGATCAGTTCATATATGATGCAAAAGATAACATTTTACTCTCTTCGAGATTTGAATTGGATAACATTTTATATATTTTGAATGAAACAGCATTACAAATATTTAAATTATGAAAATTTATTTTAGTGTTATATGCATTATTTTTTATATAAAGTTTCTCATATAAGTTTAATGAATATTTGATAAATATTGCATTTTCCTTTGATATGAAGCAAGACAATTGCAAATTACATAATTTTGTTTTCAAACACAGAAAAAATACTAGAAGACATTACAACAGAACAAGTGAGAACCATGCTAATAAGAAGATTTTATGAATATGAAGTTGAAATAGACTGGGATAACTCTAAAATAGTTAAGTCCTGTTTCAATCAAAAAGAAGTTTATTAAAAAAAATCAATCATGATATTTTACAATAGAGTAAGTATAACAATGCTCTAAATCAGTGTCTGCCAAACTGTGCCGCCGCGAGAGATTCCAATTGTGCCGCAAAAGATTTAAAAATATTTAATATAAGACGTTTCTTGGTCATAAAATTCAGTCCATTTACGAATCTAAGTGATAATGAAAATCGCAAAATACCACGACACAAACCAGACATTAACAGAAGAAAGAAATTTAATAAACTTGAGAAATGACCCTGTGTACAAAGCACAGATCACATTCTGAGCTAGAATTGTCAGCATTTTGGATTTCTCTTTGAGTCAATATCCTCAATTAACTTCTACAGCCATTAAATCATTGTTGCCGTTTGGATCGTCGTATCTTTGCAGATTAGGTTTCTCAGCTCTCATGGAAATAAAATAATAAAAAATGGGAAACATTACCGATGGTAAATGAGGAGTACGTGTATATTCATCTAATTTATAGCCATGCCTTGATATAATTATTTCTCAAAATCAATCGCATCCTTCTCATTAATAAAATTATTATTTATATCATCTACTTATTAATTTCGATAAAATATTATTACTTTATTATTGTTACTTACATTAATATTTTGATTCGTATTAATAAAATAATTTTTTTCGGATTTTTATTTGGTGTGCCACGAAACAAATTCCTCTGCTTTAGTATGCCATGAAGTAAAAAAGTTTGGCAGACACTGCTCTAAATGAACAGCCAATTGAAAATATATCCATAGAATGGAAATATCTATTAATAAAATTTTATGATAATCTTTAATTCTAGTAAATGTAAATAATATTAAATTTGTACATTAATTAAAAATTTTTAGTTAATTTTATATTAATTAAATTAACAATGTAATAAATAACAGTAAGATCCTATGTAATGCAGGGGATACATTCTGAAAATCCAAGTGTTAAATGAAACAGCATAAAACAAAGTCATTTTAACACGCAAATAATGGTGATGGATGAAACAGGACAGTGAATAAAAAAAATATACATACCATTTTTTTAATTTTATTTTTGTTATATGAATTATTATTATTGTATTACATTAATTGTAGACATTTTTTAAAAATAAAAGGCTGTAAACAAACAATGAAAAAATATCAATGAAAGAAAAACATTCTAACTTTAAGGAACTATAGTTCAAAAGTGGCAGCATTCAGGTTAAAACTAAAATGGAATAATTATCATTTTTATTACTGTAAAATAATGTTGATGTCTGATCATAAATATGAACTGTGACCGCACAAGATTTTCGTATGATATCATTGATATCAAATGTACTGAGGACAGCATAGGAGTATCAAAACAACAAATTTGTGTGATTTCAGACAAATTTGTATTTGTCTGAAATCACACTGATTGTAAATATAACAGTTTGAAAAATCATGCATAAGTGAATCAATAAAAAATATAGAATTTGAAAAACAGTGTTATATTGAAACAGCATTAAACAGAGCATGCTAAACAGAGTTTTATTGTAATTATATTTGTTTTATTATATAAAAGTAATATAAAATTTAATGTTTAAAATATGAATATTATATTTAGAAATACTATTGTTCTAAAAAGAATATTTTTTAAAACTTTATTCTCTTGATTTCAAAGTTAATTCTCATTTTAATTTTTGTCCATATCTCTATATTAATGTACTGAAGGGTTTATGAACTTGAATACTTTTATTAAGTTAATTTACAAAATGTTTTTGTAAATTACAGACTTTGACCAAAAGATTTCATAAATTAAAAAATTTTTTACTGCTTTAATAATACTGTTCATTAACTTTTAAATACTTCTTAATAAGCAGTGTTAGATATGAAAATTTTTCCTTGCTTAAATTGTCACATCAATGATCTTTTACTAAAATGGATTATCAAAATGCATTTAAGTGACTATTGACTTTTTAAAACAATGTATTTATTTCTTGAAAGAATAAAAAATAATTTTAAAATTGTCAAGAGAGCTGTGATTTGTTAATATACTGCTTTATATCATATTAATTGAAATATTAATATAACGTTTTGGGCTAATTTTTCATTATTAAATTTATTCTAAATTAATTATTATAATGTATAATTATACATTATTATTATAAAGGATTTTTAATGTATAAAAAATGAATATCAGGAATTAAAACAATTAAATAATAGTTGATTTAATAATTTTATATTTGATTTTAAAAGAATCAGATTATTAGCCAAAGTAAGTAAAAAATTATTTGCAATGTTACATAATGTTATAATCAAAATATAGACTTATGAGGGGATGTGTTAAAAAATTTGGTCATAACTTTTAATCCATCCTAACTCAGAACATGATTTTCCATAAGTGTAATATTAAATAATAACAGAAGTTAGATTCTTAGCCACTAAAACTCAGAATATTCAATAAGTTTTAAAAAGCATTATATATAATAACTTTGAATAAATGCTGCTTTTCAATGCTATTCTATGCTTGATGAATATTTTTCACTACTGTTAAAATATCAGAAAAATTATTCCTTTTGAAAATAATCAGCATTGTAATATAATAATATTTTCTCAATTGTAATTGTATGAAAAATAAATTACTATTATAGTACCATACTTACTCATATAATTTTGTATCCTTATTTTTCAACTATTTTTGTAGAAATTTTTTATACTTTGATTATATAGTAATTAAATATATTTAAGTTTTATATCTTAAATATAAATTACAGTAAATTTTGCAACAAAATAATGTATAATTTGGCAATTTTTAAATATTGTACTTTTATAAAAGAAAATTATTAAAATGATAGAAAAACAGTTTAAGTATCTTATATTCATCTCCATGTATATTTGTTCTAGAGATATAAATAGTATTATATATCTTATATTGAATCCTATCTTATATTGAAATTTAATTTAAAACAAAAAGAATTAGTTAAGAAAATATTTCTAAAATTATAGAAAGTATTTTATTGAATAATAAGACTAATAACTTCTATAGTTTTTGAAATAATTTCTTGATTAATTTGTTTACTTTTGTAAAAGCATGACAAAAAAATATATAACAATGAAAAGTTCTATTGGCAAATTTATATCATTAAAAATTTATGATGGTTTCTAGAAAATTTTAAAATGTTTTACTATTTTGATTTTAGTCCAAAATCAGCTCTATATGGCAAAATTGAACATTTATTAGTAATGTTTTTATTGCTTTAACATTTCGTCATTTCTAGCTCATAAATTCTAATAGTTATTAAAAAACTGTTCAAAAGTAAAAACTAAAAAGCAGTGTAATAAACAAGGACCTGACTGAAAAATCTCCCATTCTCTTAGAGCAGGGTTCTTAATCTTCTGATCTCCAGACCCCAATGGATTGTCCAATATAGTTCCATACACTCTTCACTCTCATTCCATTCACGTACTACCCAAACATAAATTAAATACATTAAATAAAATAAATACCAGTGCCCAGAAATCGAGTCCCATACCTCCAAGGAATATGGATATCTCTGATTAAGAACCACTGCCTGAATGCATTAATGTTTCTATAATGATGACCAGATTTACAAAGAAATAATAAAAGCAGAAAATTTGAAAAATGTGGTTACACAAAATGAAAAACTTTTTGAACTTCAGAATTTATAAAAATAATTGCATGAGTAAAAAAAATATGTAAGAAAAGGGCTGGAAATAAATGTTTAGTATAAATTTTTTATTAAAAAAAATGTAAACATGAACTCATTTAAAATTATATATAAAATGTTTTATTTTCTTTTAATGAGTGTCAGAATTTATAAGCTGAAAATGTTTAAATATGAAAGCAATTGAAAACATTACTAATAACTGTTTGATTTTGCTATATTAGAGCTGATTTTAAACTATATTTGTATATGAAAATGCAAAGAAATAAAAGTAAACTTGGTTTTGATTATTTTAATTGATTCAATAATATAATTTTATGTTAACAATTTTTGTTCAAATTTTATTATTGATCCACCATTAATTGTGATATTTTTATTATTATTTGTATTCTATTTATTTTAATTATAATTTAAAGTTTATCATTAAAAATATGTCAAATTATATATTTATGTAATATCAAATTTATTATATATTTATTTTATATTAATTTCTTACCTTTATTAATTGAAACTGCCCAGTATGGATACCAACCTTGATATCAAATAATTCTTTTACCTGTGATGTTCCTACATGTATTGCACCACCACAAGTAAATCCTGAAATCAACTGATCTGATAATATGAAAGTCAGCATTCCTAATTTCAAAACTCCAAATATAAACTAAAAAAAATATATTCAAATTAATATTTGTGCTTATTTAAAGTTCTGTACATATTATATATAATTCTAGGTAATTTCAAAGCACTCTTAGTTTAATATATAATTAAATAATATCAATAATTTATGAATGCTTGATTTATATTAATATAATTTTATTTTAAATTAACTATGATTAAATTGTCTATAACTATCTTTTAATCATAGTTAATTTTGTTAATAGTATTAATTTTATTAATGTTTAAATTTAATTTTTTGTGTATATAAAATTTCAAATTTGTTAATATCAACTGATTAAGTATTCATTCAATTTTTTTTCAAATAAAAATTGTTTCATTTATTTAAGTGAATCAGTAAATAAATGAAACATCTAGATACATATGAAAATTCAACCGTTTTAGCTTTCTGTGCATTTCCATAGCAGGATTGAAGATATTCATAATGATGAATAATAAAATAAAGTGATGCAATAAATGATGATTCAAAATGAACAATCTTTTAAAAATGTAAAATTTTTCATAAATATTACATAATACCAGCACTTTCATCTCAAAGCTAATAGACCATCATTAGATGAAATGACACTCATTCATTAATGTATTCATAATAGAAACAGAGCAGATGCAAACTGAATGGCAGAAAGTGAATAAAGAGGAAAGTTTTGTAAAAACAAACAACCATGGAGATACAATGAAATTAAAAGAAAAAAATTGAATCATAATGTTAGAGAAAATGGATATCAAACAGGAAGAAGGAAATATAGGTTAGGTTAGTTTTAGTTAAGCCACCATATTGCATATGGAAATCATAATTTAACTTTAACTTAGAGGATTAACATGATCAAAATAATCCTAACCAGCCAAATTACTCCTAGTGTCATATTTCTAAATTAAACTGCCAAATTAACAATTATTATTAATTAATTATTCTATGATGCCACCATCTATTGGATTAATAATTAATTAATTATTTAATTTTAGACTAAGGTTGTTATTTAATAATTAAACTATAATTAAGTCAAGATAAAACTGAGACTTTATCATAAACTATAATTTTTACTAATTTCCTGAAATAAAAAATTTGGGAGCACTAATATCGATATAAATCCGAAAATTTCTAACATATATACACACATCCCAAAATCAGAAATCTGACAATATCTTGGTAATCTAACTGATTAAGGCATTGGGATGGTAACCTAAAGTTCCTTGTTTGACTCCATGCTAAGGCAAATTTTTAATTTTGGGAAATTAGTAAATATTCCCCATAGTATAGTTTCATTATATTTCCCATAGTAATTATATTAGTTGCACCATAGTATAATTAATTAATAATAATTGTTAATTTGGCAGTTTAATTCAAAAATAAACATTAAGGGTAATTTGGTTGGTTAGGATCATATGGGTAATACATATGGGATATACAGTATGGTAGCAGCCACTTTTAGAGCCCATCATAGGCTGGCTAACATCTGTGAGGGGACCAACCAAAAGATTGAGGAATGGGATTCAATAGACCAACCAGAATTCTCCTGAAAACCTGGAGGTATTGGATTTAGAATGAACCTAGATTCTCCAAGGTAGTAAACAATTGCTTTACCACAAAGCCATCTGGACAACAGGAAGAAAAATAAATTTAAATCTACTTCTAGAGGAAAGAAAGGATAACTGAAAGGAGAGATTGTTATATTCATTTGTTTTTCTAAACTCAGAATTTTTATTAGGGAAAATTACTTATTTCTTAGATTCAGTCTATTTTATTACAAAATATTACTTGTTTCTTGGTTTCATTCTATTTCTGCAATTGTTTGTTTTTACAAAAACCATTCCTCTTTGCACTCTGTTGTTTCACATTTACTATAACAGTGTTTTTATATAACAGGTATATTGCCAAATGAATGTCATTTCAGTTTGTAATTCTATTTGCTGATGTTTGCTTTGTTTTGAAAATGAAAGTGCTTGTATTGCATAATATTTGTAAAAATTTTACACTATTTAAAGATTTTTCATTTTGTTTCTTTGTTTATTGCATTATTTTATTTTACACTTCCATATGAAAACCATATCGCTGTTTAGATTTTTAATTATTCAATTAATTGTTTTAATTATTCAATCAAACTGTTACAATACATGATAGATGGTGCTAATAATACAAATAATTTAAAAATACTTCATTTTTGATTTTTAAAAATGTATATTATTTTAAATATTATATTTATTGGTCTAATAAATAAAATTTTAAATGTTATCTTATTTTCTCATTAACAATTTCTCTAAAAAATTTTTTTTAAATAATTTGCAGTCCATTAGTTCTTTCTATATTTATCAAAAATTCTAATTAAGTCAATTTACTTTATCATGGATAAATAGAAATTTTTAAAATTAATCTAATTTTTACTTCATTTAAAAAGTCGTTTTTCAAAATTTTTGTTTACTGAAAAGTTATTACAGGAAAACCTGTGCTGGTGACTACCTGAACTAGCACATATCCACCCAAGCACATTGCAGGATTTTTAAACTGTGTAAAATGGCCATCTGTGTTCCATGGCCATGGTCAGTGATATTTAATTTTGCCACCTTGTGTGCAACATCTACTAGGTGGCTAGAAAATTGTGTTTTGATCAGAAATGCCACAGATGGGCTCTAGATCTTCTATCAGCTGAACATTCTAAAGTGAAAAATCCCAAAAATAGACATTAATTAATCATTTCTTTTTTTAGATTTAATTAACAATGTGAAATTGTATCGTAAACTTTGTATTTGAAACTTTGATGTTTAATAAAGAAATTTGTAGCTAACTATGTCTGGTGGTCAATCTGTGCTTGGTGACCACACTCTCAGCTGCCGAAAGCTGGCCACATAGCACAAGTTTTCCTGTAATATGATTTTATACATAAAATTAAAAGATAAATTTACCTGCCATAATCCAACCACAAGACCTAATGATATAGCAACATCTATGTTGGATGGAATACTATCCAATGTACCATTATGAATTCCATTATCTGATAAAATACGTTTCATTTTATATTCCTCATCAAATTTTGCAAGAGTATTACTAATCATTAAACTAATGACTGAGAAAGTACCTGCATAAAAAATTGTTTTAAATTAAAATATTTTAATATGAAAAATATAAAAGTTTCAATAAAGAAGTATTTCATACTTCCATAGAGAAACTATTCCCTGTCAAATCTTGAATAAACTTAATAATGTTGGGGACATAACTAGAACATAGTTATCCATTATTATTTTTTCCATAAAACTAAAGAGATCATGTGCATGTCTGCATACTTTCAATGCAAATAGGTGTCAAAATAATGGAACACCAACAAATGGTAAAAAATTTCTTGAGATCTAAAAAAAAATCCATCACTGATTAAAAATCCACGACTTAGTAATTAGTGGTTAATTCAGTTTTGTATTAAAATATTTATTAAAATTCCTTTAATTTGGTTTATTGATTTTGTAATTTTATATATTTCAGACTTTTTAATCATTAGTCATCTCCAATCATGAACTAGTTAACCAATGATGAATTTATTGATCCACATCCTTCAATATGCTGGGCTTAGACACCTCATAAAAAAATGAAGAGTGTGATTAGGAATTTGATCAGAAATTCTTTAGATGGAAAGTTGCTGTTTTTCTATATGAACAAAAATATCTTCCTAATTGCTTCTAATAAGTATTGATTTTAATTTTAAATGCTTGAATTAGTGTGATGTTAATTATAACATATATTATCATAAAATATGAAATTCCCAAATGACAGATTTACAAACTGATATGACTGCACATTTTTAAAATATTCATATAAATGTGCTATATGCATAGTCTTATTTCTCACCAATGACAATGGGTGAATATTGAGCAATCAAAAATTACCATCATCTTTCATTTATGTTCTCACGAGTTACATCATTTTGCATTTATGTTGTTTGTTTCAGATACATTTTATTAAAAAGTACAAAAATTCATCACTACATTGTATTATGCTGTGCTTATGTCATTCATATATTGATATTTAAGTTGCAAATAAGTTACCAATTCAATGTATATATTGTGCCCTCACTTCCAAATATACCTATCTAATTCAACCAACAGATCAAGTTACAGTCATGATGTTCAAGGATTATTAAACATGAATATAAACATGAAGAAAGCTAAAGACTTGATATTGAAGGACAATCAACTGATGACTGTGAAGAAGTATCCTTATTGGATTCAGATCCTCTAGATACTTCATCCTGGAGGACATGAGTTCAATTCTGGATCTTATACTTTCAAATATTTTTAAGAAAGATTTAGATCATACTTGTTGAACATTATCCTTTACTTGATGACTAACTCCATCATGCTTTGAGTGGACCATGATGGAATATCATGCTATTTACTTAATAAGCTCCTGTTGAGAAATAATGTAAAACAAGAAGTGAAGACTTATCATGAATATGAACAGCCTATGGCAGGTATTGGACTGATTGCTTCTTCATATTCAATAGAATGGAACCAGAATAAAACTCAATTGGAAAAAAGAGACATTTAAGGACTTTTTGAAATAGCCTTTAATATTCTAGATGCAGTACGGATTGTAGGAAACTAATGAATAAAAATTGCTGACAAAACAATGAAGGAGATTTAGAAGAAAGTTTATCCTTTCTTTTTCATAAATATTCATGATTTTGAAGTCACTCCAGAAGTTGATCCCACTGTCCGGGATCAATGCTTGAAGAATCTCAAAACCTTGAGGCTGAGGAGAGACCTTGATGGTGTAAAAACTGACTGAGTCTTGGACTCATTAAAGCTTGGATCAACATTCTTGAGAATATTGATTCAAATAAGTAGCAAGTAGCAATAACTAGACAATGAAAAAAGAAGTGGTTTGTTGTTATGAGAATTTCAGACAGAAGAAGACTCTGACCCTCATTAGACTTCTGTCTGATGAGGGTCAGATAGACCAAAACGTTTCTGTGACTGTACAATAACTGTAATAAAGATGTTTATATCCTAAGTGCTAGAAAAATAGAAAAAAGAATTTATCATTTAAAGATAGTGTAATTTTCGAACATTAGTGATTAAAGCATTCAGATGAAATCTGAAAATATGGAAATTTATACCATCTAGTTAATAAGTTGATGGGCTTTTGATTCCAAACATTGATTTCTTTGATAATCTTAGTATTTATATACCAAAGACCCCAAGTCTAATTATATTATCAAATTGCAATTAATAATTGCAGTATCAAAAGCTAATTTTCTAAATTAGTTAGTTTTGGCAGATTTTATCTATTATTTGCTTTAAATTTCTGATCAACATTATGCAACAATAAATAAATACAGTAATTGCAATTTGATAACCTTAAAAATTATAAGTACTGCTTATTAATTTTTTAATTACCGTAATTAAATATACAGGAATAATTAAATTTAAATTATTATATTTTAATGAAGAAATGAATTTTATTAGTTGTTATATTAAAGGTTATAAAAATCCATCATATTTATTCCTAACAAAGACTGCTATCCTATTCTTTAGATTTTTTAATAAAAATATGCGGATATATATGACTGCATATATATATAAGAAATTAATATTTTTGTAGATATTTAAATACTGGATACTGCTCAAATGTAAATAAAAAAATATAGTCAGATTACATTCTCTTTGCATTGATAGCTTGTCTTAAGATAGTAGTGAGATCAGCTATATTTATTCTTAAAGATATTTTTAATAGCAGAATTGAGGAAAAATAAGATTTTATCTATTATTTGCTTTAAATTTCTGATCAACATTATGCAACAATAAATAAATATAGTAATTGCAATTTGATAACCTTAAAAATTATAAATACTGCTTATTAATTTTTTAATTACTGTAATTAAATATAGAGGAATAATTAAATTTAAATTATTATATTTTAATGAAGAAATGAATTTTATTAGTTGTTATATTAAAGGTTATAAAAATCCATCATATTTATTCCTAACAAAGACTGCTATCCTATTCTTTAGATTTTTTAATAAAAATATGTGGATATATATGACTGCATATATATATAAGAAATTAATATTTTTGTAAAATTAAGTTAATATTTTTGTAGATATTTAAATACTGGATACTGATCAAATGTAAATAAAAAAATATAGTCAGATTACATCCTCTTTGCATTGATAGCTTGTCTTAAGATAGTAGTGAGATCAGCCATATTTATTCTTAAAGATATTTATTTTTCCTCAATTCTGCTATTAAAAATATGTGGATGTGTGTGAATGTTCATATTTTAATAAATTCAAAAATACTAATTTATCAAGCATTTCACAAATAAGATTGGAAATACATAGACTGATATTTTTTAACAAGAAAACATAAGTGGTCACCACCATCAGATAATATTAAATGGAAATATAATATTAACTATAAACCATAACCATAATATTATTATTATAATATTATGTCAATTAGCAATATCCCCAATATTGCTAATGGACATTGTAAGTTTTCTGATAGTTCTGATCATTTAGAAAATATGAGATGATTATGATGCAGCTAATTTTGGATATAAGATTTGTAGTTCAGGAATCATATATATACTGGTCAACTTTTTCTCTGTCAATTCCAGTAAAATTTCCATTAGGTATACTGACTGTGAGGATGATTATGATGCAGCTAATTTTGGATATAAGATTTGTAGTTCAGGAATCATATATATATACTTGTCAACTTTTTCTCTGTCAATTGCAGTAAAATTTCCATTAGGTATACTGACTGTGAGTTTTTGTTAAATATTTTTGTTGAAATCTGGAAATGATGGAAATTAAAAAAATTTTTTTTGATATTTTCTGCTGAATAAACATTATAGAAAATATAAAACTTGTTCTTCATTTAATACAGATACAAAAACAACAAATTTTAATACAGCTTACAGTGACCAATAAAAATATGGAATTTAAAAAGTGCTTTCAAGATATAGACCCATCTTCAGTTTCCTTACACAATAGATGATTAAGTATAACTGTACTATATTAAAACTATTAATACAGTGGACTCCCATATAATGCAAGGCTATATAGATGATTAAGTATAACTGTACTATATTAAAACTATTAATACAGTGGACTCCCATATAATGCAAGGTATACAAGGTAATGCAAGGTTCCACGTTATACAAGATATGCATTATTAGACAATTTTATGCAAATTTAAACTTGTATCTGAGTTCCAGCACTGATCATATATTGCTAATGAGATGTGCATTAGTTTCAAATATGATTTTATTGTGTGCAGAGGTTTTAATTAACGTGTTTTAAAGAAGGTTTCTTTTAATAAAGGAAAAAACAAAACAGAATACAGGTAATTAAATTTTAAAAATTATTACAGGAAAGCCTATGCTGGTGGCCAACCTGCAAGCTGTGGCCATCTTAATATCCCCCCAAGCATATTGCAGGATTTTTAAGCTGTGTAAAATGCTATCTGTGTTCCGAAAGGTTTGGCAGCACACTAGTGTGCCGCGGCACAGTGGTTGAGAACCACTGCTCTAGATCATGGTTCCCAACGGGGTCAGTACTGTCTACTGGTGTGCATTGAAGAGATCTAAAGGGACACATCTATTAGGTGGCCAGCAAATCGTGTTTTGATCAAAAATGCCAGATAGACTCTAGATCATGGTTCCCAACGGGGTCAGTACTGTCTACTGGTGTGCGTTGAAGAGATCTAAAGGGACTTTTTTGGTCCAAGGCAAATTTAGGGGGCATTGAAGACCAACCGATGCCCTCCTGGGCAATACTCGCAAGAATGCACTGAAAAGTTTGATTAATACTAAAAATCATCAAATGATGTTTCAATAAATAGTTCTAAATGTCTTAAGCAAGATCAGTCCTTATTAAAAAGAGATATTGGTACATTGTAGCTTTGTTCCCAGTACCTTTTTGATTAGTACATGAACAAGTCACAGCATGCTCAGTGCACCACAGTGTATAGATGTATGTTCCTGCTTGATAAACAAAGCTTATATTTATATGTTTGCATAGATCATGCATGACAAGATTAAAATAATACTGTATTATAAATATCTTGCAGTGGTGTCGTGTTTTCCCAATGTTGTCAGGTTTCATACGGGCTGTGAGCCTGAGTTTTTATTAAAAAATTTTCGTTATTTTTTAATTTACATATTCCGATTGAATTAAACTTTTTATTTCTGACAAATCTCTACTCTACAATGCAAAAAAAATCATTTTTCTACATTATGTTGCTGTTTATAATATAATGTAACAGTTACATTATTGATTTCAAGAACGGGAGTCTGTGTGTTTTTTATGAAAAGGGGAGGTAGGCCAAAAAAGGTTGGAAACCTCTGCTCTAGATCTTCTACCTGCTGAGCATTCTAAAGTGAAAAAATCCCAAAAACAGACATTAATTATTAGTTAAACTGTATCATAAACTTTATATTTTAAACTTTGATGTTTAATAAAGAAATTTGTAGCTAACTGTATCTGGTGGCAAGAATCTCAGCTGCTGAAAGGTGGCTACCTAGCACAGGTTTTCCTGTATATACAAGTAGACCCCCATATAACTCTAACTCTCAAAAATGTGGATTCATATAACCTGAAGAACTTTGTATTTTAAACTTTGATGTTTAATAAAGAAATTTGTAGCTAACTGTGTCTGGTGGCAAGAATCTCAGCTGGTGAAAGGTGGCTACCTAGCACAGATTTTCTTGTATATATAAGTAGACCCCCATATAACTCTAACTCTCAAAAATATGGATTCATATAACCTGAAGAAAAAGTTGTTAAATTTGTCATGGAAATGAAATAAACATCATTTGGTTTTTATTACAATAAATGAATATTATAAGTAATGGATAAGTTACGTTAAAAAAAATTTGTCCTACATGTTATACAGGGCTGTTTACAGCATTGTATGAGTATTAGTCATAATTTTTTCATTGCATTATAGGAGACATGTTATATGGGAGTTCACAGATGTTGTACATAGAGATGAACATTATTTTTCAATATTTTTAATATTATTATTTTTATTATTATATTTTTTTATTGCTTTAAATTGCTTATACAAACTAAGTTTTAAGATATAATCATTCAATTAAAATTTAAGAACTCAAGTTGTATCCATATTGTATTGAATTCATGTTTTAATCCATATGTACTAATCAACTTATTGACTACAGTGAATTCATATACAGGATGGTTATAAAATCTGGAAACATAGCTAATATATATTATGTTTTTATGTTATAGATTCAAAATACTATATGATTATGGTTTCTGAGACATGCTAATGGTGCAAATAATATTCAATCAAAATCAGAGACAAGAATGAAACAATACATCATAGATGCATTTGTAATTGATGGATGGATTGATGCATTCATTGCAATTTCAAAGAGCACATCAAAATATGCATTACTATTGAAGGAACATCATATTGACATATCATGCAATATGATTTAATGTCAATAAATCATGTATAATAATTTATTGATGTTATGTTTGTCAGATATATGTGTTTATATAAATTTTGGTTATATAAGCTTGCCAAAAAAGAGATTATCCTGGTATCCCAGTGGTCCAATTGATAGGATATAAGAATGTTAACCTAAATGTCCATAGTTCAAATCTGGGTCAGGACAAATGTCATTTTCAGATAAGTATTAACATTTCTACTTTAATTAGTAGTCCATAGATGGAGCTAAATTGGCAAAATTTAATTTAATCATTAATTTCAGTTATTTCTAAATTAATTTATAATGCTAGGATTATCTGATTGTTATTTGGCTATTTCATATATAATGTGTATTCACTTATGTTTTCAAACTTAATGGTGACTCTTTATATTCAGACATTCTTCTAAAATCAATCTTGATTTTTAAAAATTTATATTAAGAAGAATTTTAGTTTGAATACTAATTTGAATAAATATTTTTCAATATATGATAAAATGTTTTCGGCTTTTCAAATCTACAGTAAATAAATTTAAATTTCTGAAAATTAAATATTCAAATTTTTATTGATATTTCTTAAAATTTTAACAACTTACCAATTGATACATGCCGACAGGTTCCCATCACAAAATATATTAATACTGGAAAAAATGAAACATAAAGTCCGTATACAGGTTCAACTCTTGCCAATAATGCATAAGCCATTCCTTTAATAAATTGATTACTTTAATTAATACTTTTATTTAGTAATTATTAATTTAATAATTATAATTTTAATTTTATAATTATATTTTAATTTTAAATTTATTAATATTAAATATCCAAAATATTATACTACTATATATTAATAAAAATCTCAGATAATATAATGTAAATGCAAGACTGAAAAACTAAAGTCCGTATATAATACACTGCTTAGCATAATACTGATAAACTAAGCCAAAAGAAATTTAATTATGTGTTATTAATCTGCAGTTTGATTGTATTCTTGATTAATAAATTCTGCTCTGAAGCTGTTTAATAGTGGTAGAGAAAATTATATAAATAAACCTCTATATTAAAAGATAATGATAATGATTACTATATTAATAATGAAGTTTATATTAGTAAATTTTTAAGATTAATAGTTGTTTCCTAAAAGAGAAATTGAAATTATAATAATATTTTCAAATGTTTTCAAAATAAATTGCATGAAAATCATATTATTCTTTTTAAGTTTTGTATACTTCAACTTTTTGATGAGAACTGTGATTCTGATTAAATAATTTTTTATTTTATTTGTAAAATTTATTATCTGCAAGATTACATGAAAAATCTTGGGCCAGTTTATGATTAATTAATCCTTGTTAGCTAGTCTAATATAATTTGCTTATCAAACAAAAATCTTTTACAACAAAAATAAGTATATAAAATTTAAAGGAGTAAATTTTTGATTATATGTATATAATCAAAAATTTGATGTATATAAGCTGAGGAATTTTCCCAAAAAAATTTTGAAGAGGATTGGCTTATATAAGAGCAGTCAAAAATTAGAAAAATTTTTGCATGATCTCCAGCTGAGTTTTCATGATCTCCAGCTCATCTTCCCATTGCACTTCATGCAAGTGATGCAATCTGCAATATTTATTTATAACAAAGATCATCATCATAAGATTCTTTCAATTCTTTTGATTTATTTTTAAATATTTAAATATGTATGACTGGATATCTACATGAATAAACATTTTTGTAGCTATTTAAATATTGAATAGTGCACAAATACAATTGAAAATACAATAATTATCATATTTATTAAAAATTAATTAAAGTGTTCCTTAGTTTATGATGACAATAATTAATGATCTGTTCCCATAAAATCTCATTATTTCTATTATCCAAAATTTTTTATTAAATATTATGATATTATGGAAATTGTTAATATTTCAGCCAGCTACTACATTTCTAAAAATGGAGCATACATCAACATGATACTTTTTATGAGCATTTGGGGGCTCAGTTAACTGGATTTTAGATATTATAATCTTTCTAATTTTATACATTAAGGAAAGAATTATATTACACACTAGTATTAATATAAATATGATTTTTTAAGCTGTTTAATCATATTTATATTAATATCAATGCATTAATATGTTATTATTATTTTTATTTATTAACATTGTATATTTATATAAAATAAGCTTACTTTAGCATAAAAAAAATTTAATTATTAATTATCTTAGAACAAATTAAACATTTAAAAAATATTTTCTCTGTTCAATTAATGATGGCTTTTAAAGAACTACTAATACTAGTATTACTAGTATAATACCACTAACAATACCACTAACAATACCACTAACAATACCACTAACAATACCACTAACACTAACAATACCACTAACAATACCACTAACACTAACAATAACACTAACAATACCACTAACGCTAACGCTAACGCTAACGCTAACGCTAACAATACTACTAATAATAATAATACTAATACTACTACTAATAATAATAATAATAATAATAATAATCAGAAGGACTACTATATTGCTATTAATACCTATACTACAAATTGATAAATAAAATATATTATATAAACTAACTTAACTGCTCTTCTAGGCTTATACGTGTATTAGACATTTCGAACTTAGCACAAATGAGCAGGCCTATTTAAACATAAATACTTTATTCACGAGGAACGTTTTCGGCTTAACTCAGCCCTTTTCAACTCAACAAATATTCCATATTCCAAAACAAAAATTGTATTTGTTGAGTTGAAAAGGGCTGAGTTAAGCCGAAAACGTTTCTCGTGAATAAAGTATTTATGTTTAAATAGGCCTGCTCATTTGTGCTAAGTTCGAAATGTCTAAAATATATTATTAAGCAATTATTCTGTTATTTTTTAAAAAGAATTTAAATTGTAAAAATAGAATAAAAAAAGTTTAGCTAGGAATATATAGATATAAAAAAAATACAATAAAAATGATATACACATTTTAAATATAAATTAAAGAAAATTAATTCAACTGTATATCATGGATGTAATTATGATTTATTATATTTCTGAAATTATTGCTGTGTATTAATTAATGATATAATATAGAATAACTTTCACATAGTTAAAATATTATAATCATGTTATACAGTTGACTATGTATATATCAGATGGTTAATTATCATGATACTAAATATGATTTTTACTTTACATATTTATTATATATATTTTACCTTGAGGAACTTGTAAAATGGCAAGAATAAATCCTGTCATAATATCACTCAATATATATTCTTTAAAAGGATAGCGAGGAAGCCAATATAACAATGGAAATACAGAAAATATGAATGTTGCAGGATTGCATTTACACCATTTAGCAAACTTAAAAGAGAAAAAATATGAAAAAACTATTAATCAAATTAATAATTTAATTTTATTTAAATTTAAAATATTATAAATCAAATTATTATTAATTATTGATTAAATTATTAAATTAGCTATACAAAATACAAAAAGAATGGAGGGAACAAGTGGATAAGTATATAGTCCCATGTATAAGATTCTGATCATTTGGAATATCATGAGAACTGATACTTATGTTTATCATTATAGACAGGGACATAACTACGGGTGGGCCATGGCCCATGCATTGAAAGTTCTGGCCCATGTACTGGCCCACCCTGAATATATAACCCGAAATGTAAAATTGAAAACCGCAAGAGTTCAACTCCATATAATCCAAGACACCTTGAGTTTTGTAAAAATGAAAATTTACAACCGAATACATTAAACACCTCATAATCCAAAACGTCTTGCATTCCGTAAAAATGAAAATAAAAAACCACGAGCATAATTTAAACTCACATAATTTCATGCTAATAGCAATAAAAAATTTTTATTTACAAGCTGCAAAAAAATGCATCCTTTGCACATTTTACGCAGTACTTAATTAATGCGATTAGCTGGAAAGAATAAATAAAGTTTCAAAATACTGGTAAATATAAGTATTTATCTGATATCAGCTCAATACAAAATTATGCGGTGATTTTTACTTAATGATGCAAAATGATCAATTACTTTGTCTAAATTGAGAGCTTTTGCGATTTTTTTCTTGATGAACATGATTGCTAAATTGCTTAACCGATCATCAAGCATTCTGTTAAGTAAATACAATTTAATAAAGCACATATGGGAGAATGTTCTTTCACATCAGTGTATCCTATCCTTGGCTCAACCAAAAAAAATAAAAAGCTGGTTACATCACTGATTATAGATAATATCTATAGTTTGTATTTGTCTACATCAATAGTTAGAAATTTTTATATTGCTCAGATAAAGGTTGTAATTGATCATTTTTTCTATGTTGGAAAGAATTTTGTTTTACTATATTCCAATCTCTTTATATATTTAATAATTTCATTTAATCTTTTTATTTTAAGATCTGTGAATTAATCATATGACTCTTCTTGATTCTAAAATTCTTGAATTTTCAAATTATCATTATTATGTCAATAGAAATTTTTATATTGCTCAGATAAAGGTTGTAATTGATCATTTTTTCTATGTTGGAAAAAATTTTGTTTTACTATATTCCAATCTGTTTATAAATTTAACAATTTCATTTAATCTTTTTATTTTAAGATCTATGAATTAATCATATGACTCTTCTTGATTCTAAAATTCTTGAATTAATCATATTTTTGAAAATTTTCAAATTATCATTATTATGTCAAAATTAATTTACTGATTTCAATCATTTACATTCAGATTTCAGATTACATTCAATTTTTAATGTAGCACTGCTCAAATTATTTGAAATGACTGACAGGCAGTGCTTTCCCAATGCAACAGGGATCTGTGTATGATATTGTCAATTTGGACCAAGAAACAAAGTATTATATATACATTCATGATATTTTCCTCACTTGTACAGTGTGATGTCTGGTTATATATTACAAAATAGAAATTGGCTAGAACAATATATAAATTGTGATGCTATGGGCATACGAATGTTATGTTTCTGAAAACATATTTCTCTCTTTCTAGCAAGTTGTTGTGGACTGGAAACCAATGGCTTCTGGACCAGCTCCAGTACACAGTCAATCACTTTGAGAAGCCTAACTTCAGTGGATCTCTATAATATAATAAGTTATTATTTAACTTTGTTGTTAAATTTCTGAAAATAACAATTTAAATTAAAACAATATTAATTAAAACCAAAATCCCCATTGATCTAGTGTTATAAGACTACAGTCAGTATCAGATATACAGTACTAGTATCAGATGAAATAAAATTTAGTAATTTTTCTCATCTAAACATTACTGTATTGTTCAATATTGGAATAAAATAAAGCAAAAAGATGAAAACTTTAATTGTAAAATGTTGCATAGTAGTTACATATCATGCTTTATGGGTAAAGAAAAGTATTTTCTAATAAATTATTTAGCTTAGAATTTATAGGTGTTGTGCCCATGATTAATTTTTAATGCCAATTCTCAATTATTCACTAATCAATATATGACCATCTGTGCCATTCACAAATTGCCAATATCTTAATGCCAATTCTCAATTATTCACTAATCAATATATGACCATCTGTGCCATTCACAAATTTCCAATACCCATGATCTATCAGACTGTACAGGACAGGAATTGACAAGCTTGGCTGGACCCTCTTATAAATTTTTGAAGGACTAGGTTTCTAATTCTATCCTAGATTTTCTGATTGGAAAGCAGAAATGTTTATACCCAGCCAATCTAGTCAAATGTCCTATATGTTGTATAGTTTAGACCAGGGGTGTCCAACCATTTGGCTTCCTTGGGCCCCACATTTGAAGAAAAAAAATTGTCTTGGGCCACATATAAAATATTAATTCTAATGATAGTTGTTAAGCAAAAAAGTTAATAATAAATATGATAGCCACCATGACAAATAAGCAAAAATATCATAGCATAATAATCTTTGACTTCTTTTCGTTCAAAAATTTTTTAAAAATGATTGAGCAGGTCAAGAAGTTTTAATCATCAAAATAAGAAATATTTTAGAAATGGAAATAAGAAATGTAGATAGGTATTTAAATAATAAAACTTTATCAACTTCATTAAGTACATAAAAATCTTAATGTTTTAAGGAAGTTTACCATTTTATATTGGGCCGCATTCATTACAATAATATTGTCTAAACTAGGGCTGTCCAACCCATGACTACTGAGCCACGGGATGGACAACTCTATTTTAGATAATATTATATATTTGAATTACTACTAATTAATTTTACTAAATCTATGAGTGGCGCCATCTATTAAATTTAGTATCATATTAAAATCTATTTCTTCAGATAAATTAATTAAAAATTCGAGTTCAATTATTAATTTATAATGTTCAATTATTAATTAATAGATGGCACCACTCATAGATTTAGTAAAATAATTTATTTTTATAATTACCAGATGGCACTAACTTTAGTTCAAATGATTTCCAATCATTAAATTATTCTGTTGTAATTCAAGGGCTAGATTTTGGCTAGTATATTTGAATTACTGATCATATAAAATACGGATATCTTGTTTTCTATAATTGCTATAGTTTCAATCTCATTTTTTCTTTATTATGAAGGGAAATGTAATAAAATAGGATTTTATTCTGTTTAGCTGCCTTAAAATTTTTAACTTTTGAATTAATTAATTTAATTTGCTGGCAATGTAAAAATGAAATGATGTTAACTGAAGTGACATTAAACAATAATCTACTGTTTATGTGGATTTCATTCAAACTGGATAATACTTGTTTGAATATTATTTTGATTCACTAATATCCAGATAGATATGAATCAATATAGGGTATGCCTAACTTATAATGCTCCAATTTATAATAATTCATACTTACAATGGCAATTATTTATGATCAAAATTGATACTTATGAAAGTCAGCATCCGTGGTTTTGCAGTAATGGCTTACATCACTTTTTCAATTAAATGTTTCATTTCAGAAATTTTTCCTGAAATATCATATCATATCCCATAAAAAATTCAAAACATTTATACAAAGTTTCCATCAACCAGATGACCACTTATTTCTTCTTTAAATTTTTGCAGTAATGGCTTACATCACTTTTTCAATTAAATGTTTCATTTCAGAAATTTTTCCCGAAATATCATATCATATCCCATAAAAAAATTCAAAACATTTATACAAAGTTTCCATCAGCCAGATGACCACTTATTTCTTCTTTAAACTTATTTTAGTCAATATGGCATCATATTGGATAAAATTTGTTTAATATTTAATTTCTGTTTATTCTGAATCAAGGTTTTTTAACCTTTTTTGTTTCATAGACTCCTTTGCCTGTTAAATGAAGGCCATGGACCCATTCTCAGAATAATATTTTTAATTGCATAAAATAAAATTACAAAGGAAACCAGTTATATTAAAATACAGTTAATAAAATAAAAACATGAATACAATAATATATGTTCTTCTTTCTTAGCACATTGAATAATAATAATAATATACATTTAATATATAGTGGTGCCTTGTTTAACAATGGTAATCCAAAATACAGTTAATAAAATAAAAACATGAATACAATAATATATGTTCTTCTTTCTTAGCGCATTGAATAATGATGATAATAAATAATATACATTTAATATATAGTGGTGCCTTGTTTAACAATGGTAATTCATTCCAGGATTATTGTCATTAACCAAAACCATCGTTATCCAAGGTGCGATTTCCCGATAAGATTTAACTGAAAATTGATTAATTTGTTCTGGCTCCTTCCTACAACCATAGTAAATATTAAAAATGCAGATATAACTCATTTAAAATGTCCTAAAAATATGGAAAATATCATTTATTTATTATATTTGCTACAAATAAAAATTAATATTAATAAAATGAATTGTTTATGAAAACAGTTTTTAATTATCAATCTTCACCAGAAAGACAATTGGGCTCACTTCGAAGTTTTTTGACAAATGAACCAGTAAATATTGATGCATAATATCATCCCACTTCTTACATAAACATAAATAAACAGCTCTTTTCACAAATGGAAAAATATCGTTTAATTTATTTGAAGAACTTTTGGCTTAGTATCATTTATTTATTATATTTGCTACAAAAAAAAATTAATATTAATAAAATGAATTGTTTATGAAAACAGTTTTTAATTATCAATCTTCACCAGAAAGACAATTGGGCTCACTTCGAAGTTTTTTGACAAATGAACCAGTAAATATTGATGCATAATATCATCCCACTTCTTACATAAACATAAATAAACAGCTCTTTTCACAAATGGAAAAATATCGTTTAATTTATTTGAAGAACTTTTGGCTTTAGTAAGCTATCTTCAGCAGTTATACATAACATATCAATAAAAGAATTTGAATCATTTAATTTAACATATCAATAAAATTATTCAAATTCTTTTATTGATATGTTATGTATAACTGCTGAAGATGGCTTACTAAAGCCGAAAGTTCTTCAAATAAATTAAACTATATTTTTCCACTCGTGAAAAAGAGCTGTTTATTTATAATATTATTGATAAGATTTGATTTTGCTTTTAATGGTGAATGAACAGTAATATGCACTCACCAATTTATTGTCTATATGAACAGCATGATCTCGGATAGACATATTTTTCTTCTAAGGGAATCTGAAACTGCTACATCACACCACTTGCAGATGTCAAGTAATATATAGCATAAACAAACAATAGAATTAAACTTTGTTTGCAGAATTTAAAATAATAATTGTCTAGATATCATCTTTAAGAAACTAAAAACTAGTGAAGTGTTGCACATAGCATAAACAAACAATAGAATTAAACTTTGTTTGCAGAATTTAAAATAATAATTGTCTAAATATCATCTTTAAGAAACTAAAAACTAGTGAAGTGTTGCACGTTTATTTTTAATTAAATAATTTGTTTTCATTACTACATATTAATTATCATTTACTTAAATATATTTTTATATGGTTATAATTTATTAATTTTAATAATGATATTGTTGGATCTGAATTTGTTGTGATAAAAAAAAAATAATGATTAACAACTGAGCTAACAAATAACGTGATGCAATGACGAGCTGTTTTACAGGGATCTATTTTGTCGGAAGTTCACATAATCAGGAGTTGTTAACCAAAGCCTGTGTCGTTAACCAAGACATTTTTTCCTTACAGCTACTTGTTGTTAACCAATTATGTTATCAGAGGCCATCGTTAACCAAGGCACCACTGTATAGGAAACTTCAAGTTGCATTTTATTTATTAAATAATGTCAGTATGAAGACTTGTTGATCACAGATATAACTAATACTACTATAATTTATTATATACATTTATAAGAAAAGGAAATGCTAGATTTAATTAATGATCAGTAAAAATAAAGATAAGTTGACTTTTTTCACATCTAAGCTCACAATCCCCTGAAATCCTTCTACAGACCCCTTGAGATTCTGTGGAAAATTGGGAGTTAAGAATCTCTATTCTAAATTAATTTGTAATGCTAAGGTTATTTGATTTGTATTTGTTTTTAATTAACTTAAAATATTGGAATATAATTAATATATATATATATATATGCCACTCAGGCTCAGATTTGGAAGGGACAGCAAAGCCATTAGGACTGGACTCCAGACTCAGAAAAGATTCCAAAAATTAAATATTTTATGTGAAAGCACTAAATTTGATTAGGATGGACTCCAACATTCCTTATCATCTCAAGTTCATTGGGCCTGAGCCAGTCATAAAAAAATTAAATATTTTATGTGAAAGCACTAAATTTGATTAGGATGGACTCCAACATTCCTGATCATCTCAAGTCCATTGGGCCTGAGCCAGTCATAAATATTTGATTGAATAATTGGTATTAGTATAATTGGTTGAATTAGTATAATGGGAATGGATTTCAGATCAATTTCAAGGTTATGTGTGATTTAATATGCTACATATTTTCAGGTTCTTTATAATTATTAATATTAAATTATTCAATTGATAATTTACTGGTACTTGTGCAAATAGTTCACAGAAGCTGAAATGCTTTTAGTTTTGAAGAACCAAATTTGAAAAATCACTGTTTATTACTGATTCAATTTTTTTTAAAAGTATTTGAACTACTTTTTTAAAAAAATTCGAACTTTACTAGATTTAGAAACTAGAATATGCAATGAGTTTCAAGAATTTCATTGCTTCTACACTTCTCTGCTATGTATATATTCATAAGTGCAAAATATAACCCTTTAGCAATTTTAGTCAATTGAAGAGGGCTGAACAAGCATAAAACATTATTGTGATATAAAAACTTTTTGTTTATGCTGAGTAAATAGCAATTTTCCTTCAGCAAGTTGCTTAAGGCTTATATTTTATACTTACACAATGAGTTTGAATCAACTACAAGATAACCATGCAAAGCAAAATACAGAACTATTCAATGCAGATAAGGGAATCATTCTGATTATAGAATCAGGAATGGCAATTTTTCACTTCTGTTTAGGGCTAACTTAGTCCTAGTCAGTGGCATAGCTATCATAAGGCAAGATGATGCAAGGCATTGAGACCCTCGGCATTCTGAGTCCATTCGGGCGAGGTTAATAAATATATTGCAAAATGCATGATGATCTGAAAATTAATAGTTTTAAATAAATATACGGCAAGTCAAAATTTCATGGAACGATCATATTAATTAACCCTTTCTGACCATATGCTTCCAATTGTAATATATTACAGTAGTGCATTGCAATTTATCAGTCTCGCAATTTGACAGTTGGGTTTTGCAGGATTGCGCGTGCATGTGCATGGAATTGTGCGAGTCATTTGCTATTTGTCAGTTCTTTTTGGGCTACTTTGGTGTTTGCCAGTCATTTGCTATTTGTCAGTTCTTTTTGGGCTACTTTAGTGTTTGCCTATGTTGTTTATGTTAATTTTTAATTCTACATTTTTCAGAAAGTATTAAATTTGTATTTATTATTATTTTTTCGGATAAGGATGAGTTGAAAGAGAACTTACTGTAAGAATGAGTTGAAAGAGAACTTACCAGAGGAATAATTAAGTAAAGAAGAACACTCGATAGAGCAAACAAATAGACTGAGTTGAAAGAGAACTTACCAGAGGAATAATTAAGTAAAGAAGAACACTCGATAGAGCAAGCAAATAGACAAATAAAAAAATTGTAGATAAAGTGCAGAAAGGTAGAACAATTAAAATCTAACTCGAGTATGGCATTCCTAGGACAACTGTGGCAAGTTTTGCCACAAAGAGAGAAGATTATGGTGCTAGGGTGTCTGCTAGAAGACTTCATTCCAACATCCAAGGACTAAAATTGTTTGTTGTGTATAAAATAGTGCATTTTGTAATTTGTAAAATAGTAAAACACATATAATAAAGTAAATAATATAGTTATCTCTCTCACCTCACCTGTTAGGGGAGTGGGATGGGGACCAATAACAAATTAATCTATTTTTCATAGTCTTATATGGGAAATTTTGTTCTGCAATTCAACAGTTTCTCAATTCGACATTAGTTCGGCGATGGATTAGTGTTGAATTGCGAGGCACCACTGTATACAGTTTTATTCTATTGGAATCACTTCCTTGGCTTCTGGCACTCAAATTTAGCTCCAAATTATTAAAATTGAAATTGTAATGTCGTAGTCTAATGTCATTTCTTTATCAACAGAATACCTTTTATTTTTCAAAATGATCAAAATATAGTGAAAACGTGTGTAGGGGCACATGTATATAATGTCATTTCTTTATCAACAGAATACCTTTTATTTTTCAAAATGATCAAAATATAGTGAATACGTGTGTAGGGGCACATCTATATAATCCTAGTTTATAAACTTGTAAATTATTTCTAACTTTTTGAAATACTAGAAAGACAATAATTTAAAAATCAACATATTCTGCTGCTATATGCCAAATATTCATGATTTTGAAATCTTTTTTTTTTTCCTCTCAACAGAATAGCTTTTTCTTTTTCAAAAATATTGGTATTTTTGGGCATGTTTTATTTTTTTTATGTTCCTTTACAAGTTGACTCCCGTCTATGTGGTTTTCTGGTATTGTGCTTGAATTTGACACTTTTCTGTATTTTTATATTATTATTTTGTAAAGTGTATTATAAAGAAAATATTTATTTTTTTTATGTTCCTTTACAAGTTGACTCCCGTCTATGTGGTTTTCTGGTATTGTTCTTGAATTTGACACTACAAAATAATAATATAAAAATACAGAAAAGTGTATTATAAAGAAAATAAAGTAAAACTTGTAAATTATTTCTAACTTTTTGAAATACTAGAAAGACAATAATTTAAAAATCAACATATTCTGCTGCTATATGCCAAATATTCATGATTTTGAAATCTTTTTTTTTCCTCTCAACAGAATAGCTTTTTCTTTTTCAAAAATATTGGTATTTTTGGGCATGTTTTATTTTTTTTATGTTCCTTTACAAGTTGACTCCCGTCTATGTGGTTTTCTGGTATTGTGCTTGAATTTGACACTTTTCTGTATTTTTATATTATTATTTTGTAAAGTGTATTATAAAGAAAATAAAGTATTTTTTTATATTTTTAAATTCTTTATTACAGTTTTATATTTTTTTAATGGGGGCCCTTAAGCCACATTTGCATTAGGGCCCAAAATTTCTAGTTATGCCACTGATCCTAGTACAGTATAATTATATATGAAATATTGTAAATAGTTAGGTGACCGTTTGTCCTGGATTTTTCATGACAATCTCACATTTTGGCACATTGTATCCCATCAGTACATGTTCCAGATTTTTAAAGTTCATCTCATTTTCAAGATGAAAGTTTTTATTCTTTAAAATTTGCACAGAATAGTATATATTTGGTAAAATTATTCAAAATGCAGGTTCAAAATATATGTCAAATCAATATCATCAAGTACATTTGACAATAATGTTTTACTATTTAGTTCCAATTTAACAAGGGATGGTTTTTAAGTATTGCAATTAAGCATAAGAACTGTGTTATTGTATTGAAATTATTGTTAATTAATAAAACAATAAATCTGGTAAGTCAGTAAATATATAAGTACAAAAATACACATACTAAAATTATATTTTCAGTTGAAATATTTCTTCTGTCCTAAATTGGCATGATTAGAAAATGATCAGCCTATATATAATAGTTTTTAATGAAAATTGTTTTTTGTGACTTTCCAACTTAACATAATTAACAAAAACAAACGAATGTAGCTAAATAGTACTACATTCGTTTGTTTTTGTTATTTTTCCAGTATAGCAGAAGTTATGAACACTTTTATTAACTAGCAATATACTTGGAAGGCAAAATTAATCCTTTCCTAATTTTTTACATTTGTTATGAGATTAGCTAAAGTGAAAGATAACAGACTAATTCAGATTTCCCCATAAAACTTGTGGCAATGTTACATGAGAATTTATCTTGAATTCTTTAAAATGCATACATATATACTCAGGGACTTTCAAAGAAAATGGTGAGGCCCAGAGCAACTAATATTTTGAGGCCCTTCAAAAAATAAAAAAAGGCAAAATTGACAAATATACAGTGGAAAGTGTATAAGAAAAGTGAAAACATTGATAGAGAACATCAAATTTTGACAAACACTGAAGCTCAAACAGTATAAAATATACAGATATACAGTGGTGCCTCGCAATTCGACGTCCCACAATTCAACATTTGAGTCATGGTTTGACACTGTCGACAACTCCAGAGGTAAGGAATTTTTAGATTTTTTAGCCTCAAATGATTTAACAGTGATTAACTCTGGTAACATGGTTTGACACTGTCGACAACTCCAGAGGTAAGGAATTTTTAGATTTTTTAGCCTCAAGTGATTTAACAGTGATTAACTCTGGTGGTCTACCCACCTTTGAGAGCCACCGGGGAAAGAGTTGGATTGATTTAATTATCGGTAATAATCTAGTTTTAAAATTTTTAGTTAATTGGGAAGTTCTTGATGTTGAATCGCTCTCTTTTTCATCGCTACATTCAGTTTACAATCACGTTTAATTATCCAAGCAATAGTGTTTCTAATTTAATTAACTTTAAAAAATATAATATCAAAAAGATTAATTGGGAGGGATTTTATAATGAATATATTTCTGAAATTAGTAATTTGGAAGAAATGTTGGACATGAAATTTCCAGTTAATACTATAGTTAATAAATTTACAGATCACCTCAGTAATTGTTATAATCATAACATTCCTTTAAAAAAACATATAAACACTCTGTTCCCTGGTGGTCCTCTGAGTTGACCGTCTTGCGGCATAAAGCCAATAATCTTAGGCGTCAGTTTCAAAATTGTACCGACCCTAATCTCAGGGAGATCCGGTTGAATATATATAAATCTGCTAAAAGGGAATACCAGAAATTAATTAGGAACTCTAAAAGAGACTCGTGGAGGAATTACTGTTCTGAGATAGGCAATGATCTCTGCATAGTGTTTATTCCCAACTAAAATCTAATTTTGATAACAAACCCGATAAGTCATTAATCTTAAACTTAACTGGACAACCATGTAAACATAATTGAATCTATTTATGAGGGAGTGATTGTACCTCAGCTGGCTTATGCTTGCCCAATCTGAGGAGACTCTCTGGATAAAGTTAATATTAGGGAACTCTTTTGAAATTCCAGTGTCGTATTTGTATTAATATTATTAAGGGCTATCGGACTATATCTAGGAACTCAGCCATTCTGTTGTCGGGTAAGATGCCATTAAATCTCTTACGGGAAAAATGTCAATTGTACTTTACACCTAATTCTGGTAGGTTAGAAATTGATGGGAATGACTTTCAGGTGGAGGTTCCGGCTGACTTCCGATCACTCCCTCATCCATCTTACATAATGTCGATTACGTAATATCTTACATGGAAAGCGACAAGTGTTACATTTATATAGACGGCTCCAAATCAAATGACGGGGTGGGGTCAGCCTTTTGCGTTATCTGAGGTAGGGAGAGGGGTTTTACAGTGTTCGGATTTTAAAGTTAATCCTAACTGTACTATAAAGTGTTCGGATTAAAGTTAATCCTAACTGTACTATAGTCCAGGCAGAATTACTTGCAGCCTTAAATGCTTTGAAATTTATAGAAGCAGAAAAGTTGCATGATGTGATTATATGTACGGATTCAACTGTTGTTTTGAATTATAGGCCTTATTCGACATCCAAAAGTTAAAACTAAACTAGCCTTTAGCATATTCAAGCGATTTCAAAATTGTGTCACCCTTTACGGGACACGTGCTTGTTAGGTAAAGGGGCACTTTGCCTGCCTCGGGAACGAGCTGGCTGACACATTGGCACGTGCGGCACATTTAAACAAAGATACTTCTTACAATACTCTTCCTGTTACATATGTTAAAGGCTTTCTCCGCGAGCAATCAAGAGCCAGCTGGTCAAGTAGATGGGAAACAGATAATAAAGGAGAAATTACTCATAAGTTTTTTCCAAATCTTAATAGCCGGTTAAATATACACCTTGGGGTTTTTCATCGCGGATTAACGGCTTTCTTAACTCAGCATGGGAAATTAAATTTCTATTTGAATAGATTCAAAATTTTTTTCCTAATAGATGTACTAATTGTGGGGATGATAATACCGTGGAACACATTGTCTATGACTGTAGCTTCTTTAATTCGTGGCGGAGAAAGCTGATAACACATTTCCATGAACAACTCATACCCTGGCGAGTCCCATTGCATATGCTTTTTAAAGATCAACAGACAACAAATCTCACTAAAACTTGCTTCATTGAATCCTCAATAAAATACGGTCCAGCGAACAGCATCATTTATCCCCTCCTTCTTTTACATAAACAAATACACGTTTCTTGGTCTGAGAGTTGGTTGTTTCTATCTACTTATTTCTGGCATTGATTTTTTCTTCCCGTGGGTAAACTGTGATTACCTACGGTTTGAACTTTTCCACTCGTTCTCCTCTGCTATAGCCATAGCAGTCAGGATTGGATAATTACTTGTTCTCCTCTGCTATAGCCATAGCAGTCAGGATTGGATGATTGGTATTCGTTGTTTCTAAATTATCTTTCCTTCTATTGCAACTCTTAGACCTTCCTATTGCCCATAATGTCCATTTTCCTTCTATTGCAACTCTCAGACCCTCCTATTACCCATAATGCCAACCCTTCTCTTACAGTTCGCACATTTTGTTTATTGGTCTTTCAGTAGGATACATTGAATAATTGGGATTTTCTGTTAAGTTGTGAAGTATAGTAGGCAGTTGGTAGTATTATATTAAGTCAGTTTTCCTGATTCTTTCAGTTTTGAGGACTGTTATTGGTATTTTTAAGATTGGTTTTGATGTTTCCCTAACACCTTTGCGGCTGTTAATGGTGTCCCTCTGCTTTTCTTTTGTTGAATTTCTTTCAATAGGTTTCTGTTTTTCTTTTTGCAGGGTCATTAGTGTTTATGATTTTTTTGTTTTTGTTTTTCTTTCGTTCTCTTTTCTTCTTTCGATATTTTGTTTCCTTTTGTTTCTTCATATTAAAGTTGACTTCAGCCTTTCCAAAAGTTTTTGTGGTATCTCCACCTATTTTTTCAATTAGTTTGAATTTCCACCTGTTTTTTCAATTAGTTTGACTTATCTAGGGCTAGTTGTTTGTTTCCACGGTGTTCCCTATTGCTTCCCTGAACTATTTGATTGAACTTGCATTTATACTTTAGCTTATTTGTGTTTCCGGGTGTCTCTCATTGCTATTTCTTGTATTTTTGATTATTCAGTAGTTTTCTTTTGATTCTACCATGTGTCCAATTGTTTACCTCTAGTTCTATCGTTCACGATCGCTTTATTTGGTGTCAGATTTCCAGTTTCATCGGATATAATGCCAGTGGCATAGAGTGAATGTGTTTGTGTGAATAAATTCTTATTTCTAGACAAACTGCCTCTTCCGGTACACTTCAGCTGTTGGTTTTTCTCCAATGACGTACTTCCATTGGTTTTTCCCGATAGCTGAGGTGCGTCGGTTGTATGTCTACCCCCACACTTTCTTTCTTGTGGGAGTGGAGATATCAGAATGTTTAGGTTAGGTATGGTTGGTATTACTAACATTTTGTCCTATCAATTCTCTAATTGAGTGACTGTGGTATGCTGGTTATTAGCTGTAAGTCTAGTCCTAAGTTACTAACACACTAACATTCTATTTAATTAAAAAAACAATAAAAAATAACATAAAATAAAAAATAATAAAAATAATAATAAAAAAATTATTAGTTTTAGATATTAACATAGTTGTAAGTCTTTTCCTAACTTCGTTTCCTCTTAACATACTTTCTAGCTATACTACTAATATAATTCTAGGTTTCTAATAACATAATACTTAATTTCTACTAACATAGTTCTAAACTTCTATTTAACATATAGAATGGGTTTGGTTACTCTCACACATGTCATCAAATAGGTTAAGTTGGAATGGTTATTTGCTTTTTCTACTTTTCGCTTTTAATTTTGGCACAGTACGGTTCCCTTAGTACTCTATTTGAGTAGAAGGGGCAATCAAAATTTAGCCACCAAGCTTACCATACAAAAGAAAGACTGAAGTTCATCATTAAATGAGCTTGGAAGTTAAAGGAAGAAGTAAGATGGAACCCCAGATAATCTACTTCGGTGACAACTTCTATTTTTTCATGCATCATATAGAACGAAATGTAGTTTTCTTTGCAATTCTGTTCGATTTGGCGCAACTATAAGAATATCGTCAGTATATGACATCATGTGAAAAAGGTCGTTTCCTATTCTAGTACCATCAAAACTCTGGCTTATTTGAGAGAAAAGATCATTTATAAACAGAATGAATAAGTAGGGGCTTAAAGGATCCGCTTTAGGGGGACTTTTATTAATAATAAATTCCTTATAAAATGAGATATTTTATCGAACCTGAGCTTTAAAAGTAAAAAAAGGGCATAAGTAACCTTGATAAATTTATACTCAGACCCAAAATTTGGAGTTTCTTCATTATAGATGTGATGGAGATTGAATTAAAAGCTGCCTTGTCTACAAAACAGGCATATAGATCTTTATCCCTGGAAAACTGTTTGTATACTAAAGATTGAAGGAGAAATAAATCATCCGTAGGACTTTTTTCAGAGGAAAACGCGAACTGAAGATTATTAATGATATAAATAATTGAAAGCCATTTTTTAGGCGAAGGGATAAAACACCAGTGAATAACTTTATCGCTGTGGATAGAAATGCAATAGGTCTGTAGTTATTAGGATCTTCTTTATGGCCTTTTTTAAGATATATCAGAAAAATAATTTTGTTCCATTCTTTTGGGGAAGAGTCTTGGAATAGATGTTATTGAAGAAGTTAGTCCAGTGATCAAGTACGTTACCTGGAAGAAATTTGAAGAATGACGACGGAATATCATTGTGAACGGGAACTGAGTCAGAGTTCATTTTATTTATGATAATGTTAAGTCCTTCGACGAGAAAGGTATAGTCTAGGATTTCCATATTGTTATCTGTGGCATATACAATAGATTCTATAAGTGAGAGATTTGAAAAATCTTCATTATTTTGAGTAAAGTAGTCCGGCCAACAGTGGATATCAATGACGCAATTATATGAATGCTGATTTTATTTAAAGGAATTAATTATATTCCATAAAGTTTTGGGGTCTATATAAAGCACTAATTTGTTATTTATTTGGGAAAAGTAAAGTTTTTCTTGGCTTTAGAGTTGTTTAAATATAGTTTTTTGAATTTCATATAAAGATTAAAATCGTCCGAGTTATTAGACTTACGAAAGGATTTCAAATCATTTCTCATCCTCTTTTTTAAATAAAGACAATCTCCAGTAAACCAAATATTGTTCGATAATCGTAAGAATGATTGGAATGATTCATCAGGTTAAGATTAGAAGCTGTGTCATTGAATAATTTGATAAAATTATTATAATTTAGATAAGAGAACTCGGTTTCCATATAATTGCTAAGACAAATTTCGGAAATTGTTTCAGTAAACTTATTTGCGTTTTTTTGAATAGAGTGGAATTTCCTATAACCCAAATGACTTGTCGGATTATTGTGAAGTTCTGAGATGAGTGGAGCTTACTAATTTGTAGCGTGATTGGAAAATGATCTGAACCTAAAAGATTTTCAACTTTTGAGGATTCACATAAGTCAACTAGTTCAGACGAAAGAATTATAATGTCATTGACAGATTTCCCTTTTTGGCACAGTAGGTGAATTCCGCTGGTGTATCTCCGCAGAGGCCGCCGTTTAAAAGATATAAAGAGAACGTAGAGAGTAAATCAAGCAGACAGTGGCCTCTTTTATTGGAAATTGTATCTTTGCTGGATCTAACATTATACATATGTTGATTTGGATCAAAGTAATGGGAATCCATAAATGATCCGAATCTTGCATTTAGATCATCCAGAATAATGATTTGGGATATTAAAGAGATCCATTCTATAAGCTTGTTTGAAAGAGCTTTGATCTGATCATCCAAATAGTGATATGGGGATATATAACAATATGATCAATATAGGAAATATAAAATTATTGATATTAGAATGTAAAAAGAACTATTGCACTTTTGAAGTGTTGTCAAAGTTGGGTGTGCTGTTCGGACTCGACAGTTTTGTAATGATCAATGTATATAATTGAATTTCATCAGTCATGGTGAGATATTTACGTCGATAAGCTGATATTCACTTTCAGTATATTATTACAATGCCAAAAAGAAAAATTTCGCTTATCTTATAATGAAAAAGTCCGGTAATGCACTTACCCCAACTACTTACCCATTACATCTTATAAAAATTTAGTTCGTTTTTGACGAAAGAATTTGAAAGGATTTAAATGGTATAGAAATTTCTGATTTATAAACCTCATCATATTATATTAACAGAAAACTTCCGTTAAAAACATCACGCTTTATTATATTCAAACTTTACATATTATATAAAAATCTTATATTTTTATTAAATTGGTTAATAGAAAATCCGTTATTTTTCAATATCTCTTTCTAACACACGGGTAAGCAATATTTAATTAATGAGATTTTTAACTCATTAAATAACAAAAATGCTTTATCTCCAGGAAACAGTGCAGTACATGTACGTAAGAAAATTGCATTCTGATTTCTCTTATTAAGTAAAGTATGGAATGATCGATTATTCTCCAAAGATTATGGAAAGGAAAATGAAGTTCTTGGCCTCAGTGATAAAACTGTATCTTATTATTTGGATTATAACTCCTGCGCTTGGAATATACGAAGGTAAATAACATTTTATCTAAAATATTTACAGAGTATCATGAATTAATTTAAAAAATTTAAAACAACTAATATTTATATCATTATAGCTTAATTTGTTTCTTAGTAATAGACGAATATTTATCCATAATATTGTTCCAAATAAAAATCAAGAATTAAATAAATATTCTCTCGACTCTCTTATTTGTCGTTATCTAAAAAGTTTATAAAAGTTTACTCGTGAGAAAAAGTGTATACAAGAGAATATGAATTGAATTAAAAATACTTCATGGTAATAAAGACAGCAACATACATGCAGGATTGATTCCGGTGGCACAAAACGAATTGAGAGATATTTTTTCCAGTAAAGTTTAAAATTCTAATATAAATTTATTGGCTTATATAAAAGCGCTAAAATATTAGTCAATATAAGTTAATAAACGTGAAAAATATCTTAATCTGTGTGAATATACCTCAGAAAATATATAAAAATAAAGGAATTAAAATGAAATAAGGAAATAAAGGAATTAAAGGAAATAAAGGATTATACTCTATTACTTAATCTCAACAACTTTAATTAGCATAAGTTTAATAAATGGATATAAAGCATTCAAGATAAACAAAATTTATAAAAGCGATTGATATTTACAATCTGTTATAGTTCGAAGAGATTATTTATTTAACTGTATTTCTATTTATTTCATGTTTATACTATATGATATAATAATTATTTTTACTTTATAGAATGTTGTTATTCATTAGGAAACATGAATTAACCATTACTTAGAATTATATTTCTTACAATTCATCGAATTATCTGGTAAATGATACTAATGTACAATCCTGTTTCTATTCATCCATATGTGATATTATAAATATGTTTAGTGTATTTTAACTAAACAATTGTTTGAATTCATTTCGATATAATAATAATTAAACTCTTTCTCATTTTATATATCTGAATATATTACATCGAAAAATATTATTAAACAAGATTCGGTTTAAATATAAAGCTTAAAAATTTATTTCAGATTGAAGTCTTATTAAACTACATTTGTTATCAGTTGTCACCAGTTGCCATTAATTGTGCTTATCGTTTCAGCGAAAATAAGTTTTTCCTTAATTAACGTCAGGAAATAACACCAATGCTTATTACAGGAAGCAATTAACTTTATCTTTGAAGAACAAATGTTTTCGGATTTCTCTTATCAAATGAAGTATGTTTTCAAAAATTTTTTTCTGAAAACACAATCTGTTTTCTGTTCTCCATGATCAAATATACTCGATTTACAAGAGCTAAAATTAGCTGATCATGTGTTATCTGATTCAGATGTCGCACATGCATTTCTACTGTCAGCAATATTGTAATAAAATGTAATTTTAGATAGCGATAAATAGAGAAAATGTCTAAAATAGGGGTCGGCAACGCAGTGTCCGCGGGAAAAAGGGTCCCCGTGAAGTAATTTTTAAGTGCACGCTGTTCAAATATCTGAAATATAAATTTTAGATATTTGAACAACAAATACTCGTAGCTTTAATGAATAATTTTAGAAAAATTCTTTACAATTGCGCAGTTTGATTTTATCTTCGCCATTTTAACAATTGTATGAATTGTACAGTCTGAAGATTCGGTTTAAATATAAAGCTTAAAAATTTATTTCAGATTGAAGTCTTATTAAACTACTATATTATGTATAGGGGAAACAAAACATTGGAAGCCCACTCAATCAGGTGTCCTATTAGCAACAACTCTTGATCTGCTGCAATATTGCATAGACAAAAATTATAAATTTTTAATGTTGAGTAGATTAAGTCAAGATGCACTTGAAAATCTATTTTCCACAGTTAGATGTAAAAATCCTGTGCCACGCTGCAAGGAATTCAAACATTTATTGCGCCTTGTAACCATTTCCCAGTTCTTTCGGCCAAGTCATGCTGGAAGTTATGTTCATGATGATTCCCAGTATTTAATTGATTTTACACTTTTAAATGAAAATGATAAAGTTACGAACATAGGATATGATGCTGCAAATGACAAACCTGAAGATATTGAAGAAATAGTTAATTGTGAAAACACCACAATGTAATTTTGTACAGGAAGATGAAGAGAATGACAAATTTTATTTATATGGATGATATGGAAAAAGTTAGTTTATTACATAGCAGGAAATATTATTTATAATATAACAAAGAAATTCAAGTTGTGTGATCATTGTAGGCAATGTTTATATGCTACTAATGATGAAAAGACTGCTTTGTAAAGAAGTATCTTTTATAGAAAAAAAGAGTTAGTTTATTACATAGCAGGAAATATTATTTATAATATAACAAAGAAATTCAAGTTGTCTGATCATTGTAGGCAATGTTTATATGCTACTAATGATGAAAAGACTTTGCTTTGTAAAGAAGTATCTTTTATAGAAAAAAAAGAATTTAAACCACTGAGTGCCAAAAATGGTCCACTTGTTTTTGCTTCAAATAAAGTATATCAGCTGTGTATGGAATTAGAACTAGAAATAAAAAAACATGAAAAAGAGATCTTACAAAATAATTTCACAATTGAAAGCTTGAAAAATATGAAAAAACAACATTGGGATAATTTTCCAGCATGCCATGACATTGGCAAGCATCTGATTGAACAATATTATAAAACAAGGATTTATTTCATTATCAGGAAAATAAATACCCAATAAAAAAAAAAATGGAAACAAAATGTGGAAGTCGCAGTATAGGAATAAAATTTATTTCATTATCAGGAAAATAAATGCCCAATTAAAAGAAAAAAATGGAAACATAAAATGTGGAAGTCGCAGTATAGGAATAAAAAATGCTGTCTCAATTCATTAAGTGTTTAATTAATGTACAAATTTTAATTTAATTTTATTTATAAAATAAAATGTACAAATCATTTTATTAATTATTTTCTTATGTATCATTTATGTATTAAAATGTTGAAGTTTCTTTTTAATAATTTTAAAACAAGTTAAGTACTTATACATCAATTGCCCAAATTATTTTTAAAACTTTCCCCAAGCAACTTATGAAAATAAAATGTTACAAGTTAGATGATTTATATAATTTCTAGTATGAAAATTTAGCAGCCATTACGTTTCCTTAGCACTAATGGTAACATTGTATTTTTTTCCTACCATATCTAAATACCACTAACATAAAATAGTGTGTATTTCCAATTTTTTGTCCGGCATTTTTTTTATTATTTTTAAGGCAGAATAATAATAATAAATAATTTTGAGTAACCAGTATGATTGCTACCTTCGTATTAATTTTAATTATGTATAATATAAGGGAAAAGGGAATTCTGATCTGAATCGGTACTCATATCTAACCTTCACGTTAGACTAGATGTCTCAAACATGGCGGCATTCAAGGTAATGTCCATACTTCTCTATAGGAGCATAGAGTGACTTTAGTCAACACGAATTTTTAACATAGAGGTCTATGGGAGTTTCGTCTCCATGTAATATATACTCCGTGTGTTCAGTTACCAAATGTTTAGGTAAAATATCACCTGGTTATTGTAACCAATGAGATCACTGAAAGGAACAAACATAAGGATTTTATTATGTAGATATTTTGACTTACATTTACACCAGTTATGGGCTTTTATTCTCCACTTACTTGTATTATGTAATGATTTCTCTTCTTGAATTGTTCTTATTCGTTTAGGTTTACGTATTCGTTTTGCTATTCGTGCTTGATATTGAGCTGCCTTTTCCAATTCTTTTTTTACACGATCTTCTGCCTATAATCAATAATGATTGCAAAATAAAAATCTAATTATGGCTATTTAATACATCAGTTTATAATTTCTTATAATGAAAAATAAACATCGTATTAAACATCACTACTATTATATAAATAAAAGCAGTTCTTTGTCTATTTGTCACTATCAAATATTAATATATAGACAATATCCGACTACACAATTAATTCGTTTTTGGAGAGCATTCATAAAGCAGGAATTTATTTCTCATGGACTTAATGCTAAAAATGGATCCATTCTCAACAATAAAATTTGACAATAATAAAATTAAGTTATATTCAACAAAACAATAGTTTATGATTAAACAACAATTTATCTATCTAAAGAAACAAAAATACAGCCATTATTATTATTCAAATTATAATCATGAATTATTTGTGCTATACAAATTTTAAAGTATTTTTATCCATCGTCATCAATAACAAATAAATAGATAAGCTTTTATACAGAAGAATTATCTTACACATAATCCAAAAATAAATGCTGTTTAAATAATATGCCAATGAAACTATAGATAACCAAAGGACTTGACATTTCTGTTTCTTATTTTGATTTTTACCATTTCATAACAGATTATAGAGCATTTGCTATGAACCCAGTTGCATTGTATTATATAGCTATATAATTGAAATGCTGTATTTAAGAATGCTTGCATAAATTTAATACAATTAGCACTTTAATGTTGGAATCACATAACTATATCACTATGTTAATTTTAGCCAATGACTACCCAACATGTTATAATTTCAACAAAAGATAAAAATAACAATGGTGTAAAGTGAGATAATTAAACCAACAGTGAAATGATATATTTGTTACAAACTATTAAAAATAGACAACAGGAAATATATAAAGTAATGTAAATTGCCACATCAAACAATATGTAAAAATACAGTAAAACAAATATTATATTTGAAGTAGAACATAAATCTCAGATAGAAAGGCAAAACAATAAGAACAGTTAAAAATATTGTGAATAAGAGTATTAAAACATTGAGTGTCTTTCACACCTATAGACATCAAGGAAGTGGAACAAAATATGATAAAAACAATAAGTTAAAAAAATTCAATCCTGATTTTATTAATCAAGCTTTTACAAAACAGGAAGAGGAACACCACCAATGAAGACCACCAGATCATCAGTGACAAAAACAGACACAGGATTTCTTTTGCAGTGTTAAAAAACATCCATTCTCAGAAAACCATTTATTGATCCAATTCAAAGCAATCTGTAACTGTCTATGTTCTCATATTTATGAACTGCCAGATTTGAAAGTCATCAACATATAAGAAGCAATTCACAACCAGAGATAACCAAACCTGTGATATCATTAATGTATTAAAACAAAGTGACACTTATAATATAGCCTTGATAGACATCTTCCTCCTATATAAGGGAAGCAGATAAAACAACCAATTTGGACCTGGAATGTATGACTATGCAAAAAATTTCTAATGTAAATTGGCTGATTCTGATATAAACCACATAGCTGAACGTCACAGAAAATGCAAAATTACCAGGTTCTATCATAAGCCTTCTCAATGTCAAAAAAAATTAAGACTAGATGTTAACATCTCACTAAGGCTTCTTGAATGGATATCTCAAGATATATCAAATTGTCTGTAGAGCTTCTAAAGCAATGGAATCCATTCTGGTATGAAATGACCATGTCTTTCCAAATAATACACTAAGCCAGCAGTTCTGAACCTATAGTATACATACCATTAATGGTACATTGAATATTCCCAGATGATACTCAAAATTATTGATATATCAAATTTAAAAATTATGTAGGATTTAATATATATGCTAAAAACAGTGTAGAGGGAGACAGATTCATGCAATGTGAAGAAGAGAGGCCCAAAAAAAGGGAAGGCACGAAAATTATAGAAGAAAAGAGGAGAAGACTGTTAATGCTGTGGTAACAGAGATGTGGTGTGTGTTTCTACATATATATATATATAAACTGTGTTCTTCTACATCAGGAGTGGGATATAGTGAACTAACTCAGATGCAGACAAGTGGATACGAGCTGTAAGTAGTGCAATCCAATCTACTGCGACCATTAACACTAACAAGACGTATAACTGCCAAGAAGTTAGAACAAGATGGCTGAAGTAGTCGGGGAAAAGCTTGCAAGGGGTGACGTCCCAACGGGAGACGAACCTATGCAGTTGAGGATAGTAGATATCAAACCGCTATTGAAAGAAAGGAATATTCGTGCACCTGCATGAAAGAGAGAGATGGTAATCGCATTATGGGACAGGTTAATGAACAATCGGGAACCAGATGAAGTGGATGACATCAGAAGAGACACAGAAGGCCATTTTATGGCACAGGACGAAAGGGATGAGAGGGAAGACATGGGTGTCACTCGAGAATTTGTTGAACAATTAAGAAATATGGTAAATCAGTTGTCGGAAGAAAATGAACGTCAGAATGTGAGCCAAATTGCGAGGGTGATAGAAGAGATATGCATAACACCGAAATTGCCAAAGTTTCAGGGAATGAAAGACGCTCACCGAACAAAGAGTGAGTGGCTAGAGACCATTGATGAATTTGCTCAGGAATACCGATGGGGTAACATTACGAAGCTAAGCTATGTGGCTGATGCTCTCGAAGGAGTTGCCAAAGTGTGGCAACGACAGATGGGAACTGCCTATCGCAATAATGACGAATGGAGTCGAGCTATCCGGAAAGATTTTCCTGATCGAATGCTGACCTATGAAGAAAAACAAAACTTGCTTCAGAAACCCCAAGATGACAAAGAAATGGCAGAAGAGTATTTGTACCGCAAGTGGAGTCACTGCAGTAGATTTAAGCTGTTGTTGATGGAGGCGAAAGAGTATTTGATTGGTGGCTTGCGAAACAAGGATGTTATAATGCCACTTTTGATGAAAAACATACAATAGCATCAGTGATTTGATGCTCAATGTAGAACTATTAGAGAGGACATACGAAGGGTACAAACAAGGAGGCAAGCAGAAGCCAAAACCACAAAAGCCAACAATAAAGCCAATGTGAAGAAAAGTCATATGTCTAAAAAGGCGATATTTTAAATGTGGCTCAGATGAACACATTCAAGCAGACTGTCCTAATGGCGTTAAGTGTTTTAGATGTGACATGTTTGGACATCTATCTACAGCATGTACTCAACTGAGGAGAACTGTGTCGAGAGAGGTCAAGGATGCTTCCAAGGTCAAGAAATTAACAACAGGATGCTGGGTGAAAGAAACTCCTGCCGTGGCGAAAGCTGATTTTGAGGTGGACATAGTGATAAATGGTAGATCTTGCTAAACTGGAGTGGATACCCAAAGTGATGTTTGTCTTCTTCGAAAGACTGTAGCAGACGAGATGGGCATTGAGAAACCTGAGCGTCATTACATTATACAAGAATTCAATCAACATGAGAAACTACATCAGGAAAGAGGAAGTTATTCAGTCAAGTTAGATGGAATTCAAATTGACAATGTCATCTTCTATGTCATTCCGGATGATGTCCTGGATTTGGATGCTTGGATAGGGAAACCAATCTTAGCGAATGATGTGCAAATGATATCTGAAGGGGGAAAATTGAAATTCTATCCAATAGAGGAACCCACCAACAGTACAGATAACTTGCAGTGGATTACCACTATAGATGAAGCTAATGTAACAACACCTTTATATACTGCTCAGCTGGAAGTTATACCAACCAAGATCAAATTCATCAAGGTTGAGAGTAAAAGTGAATGCAACAGCACCTTTCATATAAATAAGGTCTGCTCAGGACAAGGCAGATGGATGCTAGAAGGAGTTACAGAATTGGAAAAGTCAATGACTACAATGCCTATTTTCAATTATGACATTGTAGATATGCATATACCCAAGGGAAAGAAAATCTGCAGAGGTTACGTCATACACAACCCACTATCAGTCCAGTGCATCCCAGTCAAAAGAGTGGTTATTTGACAAGCAGAGAAGACTGATCTTCCTGCAAATTCCGAAGGGATCTTAAATATAGGAAATCAGGTAACTGAGGAAGAAAGAAAGAACATGGTTGACCTCATTAATTGATATTGAGACTGTTTCGCCATGGAATTATCTGAGGTAGGATGTCATCCAACTGTCGAACTGAAGATCAAGACAACAGAGAATGAACCTGTGAACTAAAGAAGATACTTGTTCCCGCTGAGTCAAAATGAAAAGATAGAACGCATGATCAAGGAAATGGAGAACAGTGGAATTATAGAACCTTCTAGTAGTCCCTATAATAACCCTTCAGTTATCGTGAGGAAAAAGAATGGTGAGGACAGAATTTGTATAGACTTCAGTCATCTAAATGGAAGAAACCCTGGAAGGAACACGAGTGGAGAGTGTTCAGCACACTCGATTTTGCATCAGGTTATTATCAAATCCGACTGAATACTGAGTCAAAGAAGACAGCCTTCTCTATGTCAACGGGAAAATGGCATTTCCTCAGGATGGCTTTTGGACTCATGAACACTCCATTTGTTTTCAGTCTAGCCATGGAATCAGCCTTTCAATACCTGCCAGGTAATATGCTCCAAAGGTATATGGATGAATTAATTACTGGTGCTCAGAATTGTGCAGAGCTGTTAACAAAGACAGAGAAGATATTCGGGGCGATTCAAAAGGTGAATATGACTTTACAACTTTCCAAATGCTTATCTTACAACATGAAATTGAATACCTGGGATTAAGAAGCTCAAGGGAAAGCTTAAAGCCAGGCAGGGATAAGATTCATGTTATCAAGAACTTCGAAAGACCGACGGATGCAAGAATGGTTCAAGAATTTCTTGGATTGTGTGGTTATTTCAGACAGTTTGTGAAGAATTTTGCCCATAAAACAGACCACATGACAAAGTTAAGGAGGAAGAATGTTGTATTTCAGTGATCCAAGGAATATCGAAGGGAATTTGATAACCTCATGGATGAACTAACCTCAGGTCCCACACTGAAGGTGTTCGATCCCAAGGCTCCAATCAAATTATATACAAATGTTTCAACAATCGATCTGGGAGCTATACTGTTATAGGAAGAGCAAGAGGGATAATGGCACCCAGTGTTGTATTTAAATCAACTGTTAACAGAGTGCGAGAAGAAGTATCACTCCACCGAGCTGGAATTATTGGCAGTGGTATGGGTAGTATGTATAATATTTTTATATTATTATTATTAAATTATTATTAATATAACTGTCTGAAGAATCAATTCACTCATTGGCCTCGGTGGTCTAGCAATAAAGACATTGGGACGGTAGTTCAAAGGTCCTCAGTTTGATCCTGAACTGAAGTGGATTTTTTCTTCAGATAAATTTAACTAAAAATTCTAGTTTAATTATTAATTAATAGATGGCGCCACTCATAGATTAAATAATTATTGAATATTCTGATTACAAGATGGTGCTAAAAATAGTTTAAATTATTTAAATCATTAAAAATCCATTATACTTAAGAGAAATTTGGCATGATCATTAAGTTTGTTGGATTAATGATTCCCTTAGGGTTTGTATTATAAAAGTTGAAATATAAAAGCACTTATTTGCAAGGTGAAAATAGTTTTATTTGCATATAACGTTTTCGGACGTATTCCGTCCCTCTTCAGTATGGCTAACTATAGTAAACACTAGTTACATAACATACTATTCCAAACGTTATCCCAAACTGGAATATACATCATTTAGAACAATCTTGTTCTAAATTTGCTTGTTCTAAATGATGTATATTCCAGTTTGGGATAACGTTTGGAATAGTATGTTATGTAACTAGTGTTTACTATAGTTAGCCATACTGAAGAGGGACGGAATACGTCCGAAAACGTTATATGCAAATAAAACTATTTTCACCTTGCAAATAGTGCTTTTATATTTCAACTTTTATATAGTAGCAAGTGGTAAACTAATGTGTTTATTGTATTATAAAGGATATGAAACCATTTCCGAAATATCCAGCTGAGAATCTCTCTCTTGAAGATAAAGAAGCATTCATTGAACTTTCTTCCAATAGTAGTCTCCAGAGTTCAGGAATACAGGACTGTGTGAATTTTGGTTGAAGAGTGAATATAGCTCTCTATTAACAAATGTGATTAAGTTTTTGCTTTCATTCACATTTACATAAAACTGGATTTTCTAACTATGTAACCTATTAAAAATAAATATAGGATGAAATTAAATCTTGATCCTAATCTTCACTTAAAACAGGGGTGGGAAAACTTTTGAGAGCAAGGTCCATATTGCATCAATGAAATATAACCTAGGGCCGCACTTTCTCAGTGATCCCTATCCTTCAACATCAGACCTCCCTTCACGAATGTGGCTTTTGCCTGTGGTTGGAAGTGATCCTGCCCTTTAGTAATTTATCTCATTGAAAAGGGGCATAAAACAAAACTCCCAAAATCTCTCATTCACCTAATAACTGTCTGAGGTGATAAAATTCTCTTAGAAAATTATGTAGCCAAAATATAAAGATTCTAAAGGATTCTAAGATATTATAAGATTCTCTTTATAATATCTTAGTCATTTGTTGACTAAGATATTATAAAAGTGTGACATGTTAAAATTAGACGTAAAGGAGGAGATTTGTTATTGGCTTTCATCAGGCAAATAACGAGGGTGGAGGTTTATGGAGGGGCAGCTTAAAGAAATTTGACTGTAGTCTGTTAAACTAATATAATAATGTGGAGACACGGGACTTGGCCTGCTGGAAAGTGTCACTCCACCCCTCATTGTAATTCAACCGGGAGTGACATTTTAAAAGAAATCTCAGGATGGGAGTAACACTTTAATTTCATTGTTAGATGTGTTGATCTACCAGCCTGTCCGAGATACGCTGTCCTACACTACGAAGTAAGACAAATAAACACACGACAAATAAGCCCGTATGGAGGCTCAAATGTCTTGCAGATGGCACAGTGGGAATGGAGAGAAGGAATGTAACCGGATGTTAGTCAAATGACTTCCCAGGAAAAGGATTGATTTATTGATATCAATCGGAGGGGTTCAGATCAGGATTCAAAGAAGGCAGTTGGTCTTCGCTCACAGAAGACAGTTAGTCCCCCCACTCGCTGAAGAAGACAGTCGGTCCTCACTTGCAGAAGAAGATAGTCAGTCGTCGTCACTCATCGAAGAAGATAGTCAGTCTGTCTACATTTGCAAAAGTGCAATCGGACAAATCTAAACTTCCAACTTCACGGACTTACTTAGTAGCCATCATCTCTACAAATATTAGCTCCACACGTCTTCAAGGACTAATTTCATTCCAGACTGTGTAAAGGAAGAAGATCTGCATTGACATTGAAGGAGAGAAGTCCAACTCCTCAACTAAAAGAAGAAAATCCCAGAGAACAAGTGAAAACCTGCCCGCTAGAGGTATTTGTCCTCCAACAACAACTGTTGGATTCTAATATTGTAAAACTCTCTCTCTCCAATAAAGGAAGTTGTTCTTTTAGGAATGTAGTCTGTGTCAAGCCACGTAGTCAAGAACGTAGTCTGATGGAAGCAATGCATTGGATACCATTTTACAGGTGAATCCTATGAGGCTACCTCTGTAAAAGAATTTATTTTCAATTTAATAAGGAAATGTTCCACCATTGGAATAAATATCATAGCAGTTGTGTCAGACATGGGTGGCCATAAACAGGGATTGTGGAAAAAGTGTGGCATAGTTGGAGGAAGGTATAGTAAAATACAAAACTCTTGCATTCATCCATCTAATCCAGATACACAACTATACTTTATGCCTGATGTGCCTCACATTTTCAAGAATATCCGAAACCACCTCACAAATAATCAGAATATATATTTACCGGATGATGTGGTTCAAGAAAATAAACTTTCATCTAATGTTGTGACAATTCAGCATGTTGTTGATGTATTTAAAATTAGCCAAGAAATGGAACTTAAGTTAGCTCCAAGATTATCAGCAAGTGTTTTGAAACCAAATTATTTTGAAAAAATGAAAGTGGGTCTTGCAGTGTCGCTAATCAATAACGCAACTTCTGCAGCGCTTGAAAGTGCTGTTCAACATAAAAAGCTTTCTCCTGATGTTTTAACAACTGCATGGTTTTTTAGAGAATTACACCAGTGGTATACTATAATGACTTCTAGACATGTGAGCATGAGTTTAAGAACAGATGACAATTCCCATACAGCAGAAACTGTAAAATTTCTAAATAGATTTATGAAATTGTTTTCAAGTTTATGTATAGGGGAAACAAAACATTGGAAGCCCACTCAATCAGGTGTCCTATTAGCAACAACTCTTGATCTGCTGCAATATTGCATAGACAAAAATTATAAATTTTTAATGTTGAGTAGATTAAGTCAAGATGCACTTGAAAATCTATTTTCCACAGTTAGATGTAAAAATCCTGTGCCACGCTGCAAGGAATTCAAACATTTATTGCGCCTTGTAACCATTTCCCAGTTCTTTCGGCCAAGTCATGCTGGAAGTTATGTTCATGATGATTCCCAGTATTTAATTGATTTTACACTTTTAAATGAAAATGATAAAGTTACGAACATAGGATATGATGCTGCAAATGACAAACCTGAAGATATTGAAGAAATAGTTAATTGTGAAAACACCACAATGTAATTTTGTACAGGAAGATGAAGAGAATGACAAATTTTATTTATATGGATGATATGGAAAGAGTTAGTTTATTACATAGCAGGAAATATTATTTATAATATAACAAAGAAATTCAAGTTGTGTGATCATTGTAGGCAATGTTTATATGCTACTAATGATGAAAAGACTGCTTTGTAAAGAAGTATCTTTTATAGAAAAAAAAATTTAAACCACTGAGTGCCAAAAATGGTCCACTTGTTTTTGCTTCAAATAAAGTATACCAGCTGTGTATGGAATTAGAATTAGAAATAAAAAAACATGAAAAAGATATCTTACAAAATAATTTCACAATTGAAAGCTTGAAAAATATGAAAAAACAACATTGGGATAATTTTCCAGCATGCCATGACATTGGCAAGCATCTGATTGAACAATATTATAAAACAAGGATTTATTTCATTATCAGGAAAATAAATACCCAATAAAAAAAAAAATGGAAACAAAATGTGGAAGTCGCAGTATAGGAATAAAATATGCTGTCTCAATTCATTAAGTGTTTAATTAATGTACAAATTTTAATTTTATTTATAAAATAAAATGTACAAATCAATTTTATTAATTATTTTCTTATGTATTATTTATGTATTAAAATGTTGAAGTTTCTTTTTAATAATTTTAAAACAAGTTAAGTACTTATACATCAATTGCCCAAATTATTTTTAAAACTTTCCCCAAGCAACTTATGAAAATAAAATGTTACAAGTTAGATGATTTATATAATTTCTAGTATGAAAATTTAGCAGCCATTGTTTCCTTAGCACTAATGGTAACATTGTATTTTTTTCCTACCATATCTAAATACCACTAACATAAAATAGTGTGTATTTCCAATTTTTTGTCCGGCATTTTTTTTAATATTTTTAAGGCAGAATAATAATAATAAATAATTTTGAGTAACCAGTGTGATTACTACCTTCGTATTAATTTTAATTATGTATAATATAAGGGAAAAGGGAATTCTGATCTGAATCGGTACTCATATCTAACCTTCACGTTAGACTAGATGTCTCAAACATGGCGGCATTCAAGGTAATGTCCATACTTCTCTATAGGAGCATAGAGTGACTTTAATTAATCGGACTTATGCCAATATCAGCAGTCCCAAATGGGCTAAACTCAGCCAGGGGCTCTCATGGCAAATTCTGGCAGATTAAAATTAATGATAAATCTAAGACAAATATAGAATCAGTTGTCATAATTTGCATATCTGATTAAAAAAAATTGTAAAAATTTCTTTGAGTGTCAAAATAAAAACAAGTACACACAGAATATAAAATTAGAATATGAAGTAAAATTTCATATTGTATGCAACTTAGAATTTTTTTATAGTTGAATTATATTTGATGTCCCCCCAGTCAGATTTTACTGCCCTTGTTTGCATCCCTCCCCCACTTGTGAACAACTTCCAAATGACCTTGGACCATCCCAGGTAATTTATTACCTGGTATGTTTACAAATAAAACTGGAGACTCATTTGCTTTGATTTTGGAGAGAGATTTATGACTGAATAAATAAAATATGATACTCTGTTTATTAACAATTTTGATAAGCAGAAACCATATTACTTAAAATTCATTAAAAGTCAATAGGTTACAGTAAAAAATGTTTTGGGTTAAAAAATAGACACTTTGCCAAAAAATGAAGGTTTCATACATTTGGAAGATTTATTTCAATAAAACAGTGAAAATTGTGTGTAATTAACAGTCTGCATGCTAATTTGCATTTTCCCACTTATATGGTTTCACGTTATTACTTCCAGGTTAACTGCTGGTCACTAGCCTCGGGAAGTAATTGACTATTGCAGACCTCAAAAGGTTATAAAATTCCTGTTAGCTTTAACAGGACATTGTAAAACTGGACTTATACATTTCAGCTTCAGTTATTTAACAAACTTCAAGAATTTACACCTTTTTATATTTAAAAATCAAATCAAAATAAGCAATTTATGTTCTGCCTTTTGTATATTTTAAGTTATTAACAATTTCACCATAGGCTGCTTTTTTCAATTAAATTTACAGCAATTTAAAGATTCATTGAAGTTACAAAGATGTGAATTGCTGAACATTAAAATTTTTCCATTAAGAATTCTTCAGAAAGCCTATTCTTTGACCTCTATTTTAGTCAGTGATTATGTAGCAATGACAATTTCAAAGTTCTGCAGTACAATATATCAGCAGTCTCATCACTTTCCTAATACACGTTTTCCAAGAAAGATTTTAACATGAGTTTTAGGACACTATTAGGAATCTCACCTGTTTATAGTTCTTACTATAATTGATTTAAAATTTATTAATTTATATTTGATTCATCAAAATGATAGAATAAGTTTTCTAGCAGGATAATCATCCAAATATAAAAACCAAGTACAACTGTCTAGTAAATTCTAATTTAGCATTCATTTGAATATTTAACTATGATTGTTGGACTTTTCACTGAACATAAAAGTTATTTATCTTAGTCCGAATAGCATTAAAAACACTTATCTCATGTAACAAAATTTCCACATTTCCTATCTTAATTTTCAGATTTCACAGGCACAGTAGCTCAAACTACGAATTTTGATTTTTTTAAATCATGATTGCAATAAAATTATTTCTGACAAAGAATAATAAATTTTACAGTATAATGCAACGAAATAATCTCTCAGTTGAAGAAATCCTTCAAAAGTACATATTTATGGTTTTGGTTGACATAACCGAAAGATATAAATTTGAGATAAGCTAATAATTCCACAGTATGGTCAATATTTCCAAATAGTAAAAACACTACTAACTGATATGCTATACAGAAAGGTTTTCAGCTTCTTGATGACTCAGCAGTATCCAGAATAATTTAGAATTCCAACAAAAAAATATTTTCTTGAAATTATCAATTACATAATGCCATGTATAATTTCACTTAAGTTTTATAATAGTTAGATAGTCTGACAAACCATCATAAATCAAAATGGTCAAAAATTCCCAAAACTTATGGATTTTACACTACTGATATTTACCAAGATAATGTATATTATCTTAAGAAAAAATCTCCAAAAGAACTACAAGAATCAGAAAAAAGGCTCCATCATAAATCAAAATGGTCAAAAATTCCCAAAACTTATGGATTTTACACTACTGATAGTTACCAAGATAATGTATATCATCTTAAGAAAAAATCTCCAAAAGAACTACAAGAATCAGAAAAAAATCTGCTTTCCATATCACACCAGTGGGCTTGTCAAGGACTAACTTACTGAATTGTATTGACCAATTCAAAATTAATGGATTGAATCAGCTTAACTCCAAGTAGTTAGTTATAAGTCCAGGTGGGCATAAGTTCAGGACTACCTGTGTTATTTTCATTCTAAATAACATTTTAAGCAGAAAAATATCCAATTTAGATATTTTAGATCAAATCTTCAGAATTACTAATAAAAATTCAAACGTAAAAAAGGAGGAGAGAAAAACTAAGATTAATCATTTTAAGTTAAATAGAAACTTAAGTTATGAAAATATTAAAACAGAAAAAAAAATCAAGAATTAAAAAAGTCCAACTCGCATCAGAATTGACTTGTGATGGAGATGCTGGAATTGAACCATGTCTTAAGTTGAGGACTATCTGTAGTTATTATTTGAAGAACCTTACTGCCACATTGAATTGCAATACGGATAGCCTTGGGATTTTCTTTAAATAAAATAGCGACAGTTATCGATGTTTTTATTTATAACTATTCCCTATCTGCCACATTATGATTTTCAAACTGCCATGCCAATCATTCAAAAATTTAAACTATTACAGATTTTACAGAGGATTTTTTCATAATAAGACAAGTATTTATATATCATTAGAATCCTCAAACCAGATTCAGAAAATATTTTCATCCAATCTACCTGATTATATGGAACAAAAGAAGGTGGAAAATCAGTCATTTTTTTATGAAAAACTACAAAATAAAAAAAGCTGATAAAATTGAATACTAATTACCAAAATTATTATATAAACATTTTTTATCTGATATATTCTATATCTACCCTAAAAATCTCAGTGATACATTAATTATTTTGGTCCTGTGATATCAGATTGGTTTACCGAGTTGCCAAGTCAATTTTTTTTACATCACTTCTATTAGCTTTACACTTCAAAATGAAGATGCAACTAATCATAATATTAAAAAACAGGCATATAAAATCTAAAAAAATCAAATCAATAAGCTGTATAAAAAGTCATTTTATTGTAACAAAATAATTCTATTATTCAAGACATCTTGTGGCAAATGTTACCAGAAATCAGCCTTTGTAAACAAAGCAAAAAAAAAAATCCCCAGTTTCTAATCCCTGAAGCAGTTCAAAAAGAGTAGCAATGACAACTCACTGAGGATACCTCAATATGTCAATCTCCCTTTGGCAGGGCCGCCGAGAAGGGGTGAAATCAGACTTTTGTCAAGGGCTGACATGTCACAAAATATATATTTTCGCAGGTTGTTGCCAAAGCACACTACTCAAAGCAGTTTTAATAGCTTAGCTTTGCTATCAAAAGAACAAGTCCTAGCAATAAAAATTGATTATAACGAGGTGATTAAAGGTTTCGCTGGCCATAAAGTGAGGATGTGGATGAGGCAATAAAAATTTTAAATTCTATTTATTTAATGTTTGCATTTTGTATGGTATGTACTAATATTGAATTTTTTGTATACTTTTTTAAATAAATGGTTATTATTTTATGTGATTTTTTTTTTACCAAAGTGATGCACATTTTTAAATGGGGCCCGGACAACAGACTTGTCACAGACCCAAAAATTTCTCAGTAGCCCTGCCCTTGTGTTGAAATTCATTTTTCTCCAAATCAAAGACTGCAAATATTTGCTTTTTCAGTTAATAACAAAAATTTTGGATGCAAGAGAAATCAGATGGTTAGACTTCTAATAATCTATTTATAGAAATTTGTAGTCAAACAACCCCCAAAAGGGATATTTATATTTTACACTCAGTAACAATTTTCATATATTCCAAAATTATGCAAAAAAAGCCAATGGAAAAATCCAAAAGTATTCCCAAACCATATTTAGAATTCTTAAAAATTTATGTAAAATGTGAATTTGCATAAGTTTTCATTCTACTCTCATAGGAACATAAGATGCATTCTGCTTACAAATATAAGCAAAGCAAACTTTTCAAAAAGACGAAAATTGATCCTGCAGTTATTGCTCTTGTAAAGCAGAGGCACTCTGAAGGCCTTTCCCCTAACACAACTGTAAAACTATTTGAAAAATTGAAGTCTACCATTTAAATGCATCATTAAAAAAAAAAAAAGAACTCTAAAAGTGGCAAATTCTAGACTCAAGGAGAACCAGTTATTGCAAAAGCACTGAAAGAAGGTACACTTCCTGATTGTATGGAGAATCCAAAGGCAATTTTGTTGCTAAAAGTTTAATTATGGAAAGAGACAAAAATTCATCTGAGCAAGATACAGACTAAAGAATATGTTTGTTGTTGCCATGACTGAAGGAAAGGGAGAGGAATATCACTGCTCCTGAATATAGCCAGCTAGCTACATTTTGTTAATGCAATATATGTAATTCTGGAATTAGTTTTGGTTTTGTTAAGGCTGAAAGATTGCAAAAAGATGTCAGCAAGGCAGGTGTCAATTATGTATTATTTTTTTCAGAATTCCAAAGAAATGGCTTGCAGGAAAGACCTGCAGTATATCCAAATCTGTGATATGACATGCAGGGAGCACTAAACATTTTGCTATAAAAAGACAACTCTAGTACTGATTAGACAAGATTTTAGAATGATTTTTATTACTTCACAGTAAATGGTTTATTCATACAACTTATGGCAGCTAAAAGTTGTGAGACTTTTTATCCACACTAACAGAAGTATTTGCTCCAAATTTCACAAATAAGAAAATTTTTTTTTTATTTGTTCAGCCTAATAAAGTATTTATATATAAAGTGCCAAAGCTGATAATGTAAAATTTACATTATGGCAAATTCAGAAGTCAGATAGCAAGAACCTTCTTTGGAAATAAAATAGATGTATTTATTAGATGATTTCAAACATTTCAGATAAAAATAATGAAAATTTTACAAAAACATTTAATAAAAAATCAATGCATAAATTAAATATGAAAATGAGTCTTCCAAATCAGTATACTTCTGAAATTCAAAACAAAAACACTACTAAAAAAGGAAACATTTTTTGGATATAAAATGTGAGAAACTAACAAATTTAGATCAATTTATATGTCAAAACATCTCATTCATCAATTCAGTTGACATCAAAATGTTTTGATGGACAGGCATCAATGCATTAACAAATGATTAACTTCAGTAATTAACAGTTACTCAGCAGTACAAATTTTTTTTGCTTTGCAAATCCCTTTCAACAAAATTACACAGTGAACCCTTTTATGAAGCTTCAAAAAAATCTTAATTTAATTGCAGACAAAACATTTGGAATAATTTGAATTAACTATCTCCTTTTTCATTCATTTTTATTTGTTACAAATGTTAAACTGCATTTATGTACAATATGTATGCCTTGGAGTTGCTTATATTGGATTATTAGATAATTTCTAGCACTTACTGCAGGTTGAGTAATTCTTTTTTCTTTTCAAATATAATTGCTCTAACTTGCTAAAGTTTTTGGTCTCCTTTACCATCGTCAGGCTTTTCCACAGTAAGTGCTAAAAATTATCTAATAATCTAGTAAGAGAGTTTAAGCAGTGTTCTATTTAAGCACAATGTTGCTTATATTGTACTGCTGTTTTTGAATGTATTCAGATTATATAAAAAAATAGTCTAAAATATTGGATAAACAGCATTATCAGTTCCCCACTTGTTCATAGAATCTACAGTATTGAATTTTAGTAAATCCATTAATATCTGCTTGTACTCTAATACTCAGCCTATAAAAGCACTACACTGCAGTGGAGAATAATTCACAACATTTATTTTCTAAGAACAAACGTTTTTGGCCTTATTCGCAGCCATCCTCAGGTTCAATAAATTAAATGTGTACAGAGTTCTAGAACATTAAACCATATGAAAGAATGTTCACAGTTCTAAAAAAATCTAATAAGTTTAAATTTTTTTAGAACTGAACATTCTTTCATATGGTTTAATGTTCTAGAACTCTGTACACATTTAAGTTATTGAACCTGAGGATGGCCACAAATAAGGCCGAAAACGTTTGTTCTTAGAAAACAAATGTTGTGAATTAGCCTATAAAAGCACTACGGTGCAGTGGAGAATAAGTATGAATTTTAGTACTACTAAACTATTTCTCATTTCGTGGATGCCATAGGTCAGTGTTTTCCAAACTGACCTATGACCTGTAAAATTTTACCAGTGCATCAAGAAGTACTTAGCAAATTAGGAAAATTCTAAATTTTTTAATATCAGAATTTTTATTTTTGATTGTAGGAGAAGAATTCCGTGCTTTCAATAAATTCATGACTGTGCGTTTCCGGTCACGTAAAAGCTTGCCGGGACACATGCGGCTTGCGGGCTGCAGGTTGAGAATGGCTGCTCTACAGCCACAAGGGCCCATGACCATCTTAATAGCTGACCTTTAACTCATTCTATCCTGTGCCACCTTCCTCCAGTGTTCCCCATCCAGTCCTGCTTCCTTAAGATCATTTAGGATTTCTTCTTCCCAACAGAGAGGTGGTCTTCCAATTGGTATTTTTCTACTAGGTTGGTTGCACACTCCTCTGTTCTCTGCTCTTGCTGCTTGCCCAGCCCATCTTAGCCTTTTTGCTCTAACAATTAACTAAATTTAATAATACTTTTGAACTTGCTTAAATTGGAGAAGAAATTTTTGTTTCAACAGCAAAAAAAACTAAGAATTTCAGTCTTAAATCTACATTAAATTTTAAATGCAGTATAAATCGAAGATATGAACAGTCTTAAAAATTAAGTTTTAATTTGATAAATTTTTTTGGCTTCATTAAATTTTATTTTTTGAATAATGCTTGTCTAAAATATGCAAAAACAGCCTAAATGCAGTATAAATCGAAGATATGAACAGTCTTAAAAATTAAGTTTTAATTTGATAAAATTTAATGAAGCCAAAAAAATTTATTTTTTGAATAATGCTTGTCTGAAATATGCAAAAACAGTCCATCAATAATTTTCCCTTTTTTCAATTTACAATTAAAATCAAAACAAATTGTCATAAACTGAATTTAATGAAATGAACCCACACACTGATACTAGACTCAATTTTTTATTCATCATTTTTGTAAATCTTCAGTATCAATGTTTATAAGCCCCAAAATTTGTAAATCACACTAAATAGGAATTTATAACTAGTATTACTATATCAAGTTTTTCTTAAATGTCATACTAAAATTTTATACCTACTGCTGTTCAGCTGTTTTGTAAGTGAGAAAATTATAAAATTATGAACACTGTTTCTGAGCCTGATGTAAGATGTACTTATTGATAAATCAGGCATAAAAATAAAATTCAATGTAATTGTTAAAATTAATATCTTGCTTTAGAGAATGAATATGCATGTGAAATATTCAGCAACTGATAGCATGAGAAACAGATTTTAAGACATTACAATGACAGGAGAAATACTATTCTGTATCAAGGCATGTAATATTGATTTTGAAATTTTTCATTACATATTTTTCTTGTAAAATACAGAATAGCAGCTCTTAAATATAATATATATCTAATATCTTGCTTTTATAAATGGATTTTTCAAAAATTACAGGAACTATTTATTATATATAAAAAAAATTACAAAGTTTCAGATAACTTCATAAATAAATATACTCAAGAAATTTTCACATAAATTTTAATGACAGAAGTAACATGATTTTGTTTTCAGTTATAATTTTAACTGAAAACAAAATATCCAATAATATGGAGTAATATACTTGATAAGAATATATACAAGCTATGATAAAAAAAAATATATATAAAAATCCAAAAACTGAAAATACAGGGAAATTTGAATGAATTTAGAATGCCAGGTAAAAATTTTTCAAATTCAAATATGGATGATCTTTAAGACAAATGCAATGAAGGATTGCATAAAATGATATTTAATTTCAATTTTCTGTGCAGTATACAAATATTGAAATTTCCTTCAAAAAGTCAATATATGCTATTACTTATATTAATAAATTCAGTAATTATATTGATCTTATTATCAAATATAAAATGAGACATGATATCTGATGACTAAGTGATTAAAAAAATTAGTTTTTACTACTTAATCTAACTTCACTTTCTTGTTAAAATTAATATTCTAAGCAAACTAGGAGTTATTTCTTTAAAAATTAGTATATTAATTTAAAATAATCTTTACCTGGTATAAAATAGCTTACAAAATAAGATCTTAAGTTTAAATATATCTTTTATTATATTCAATTAATACAGTAAATTAAATAGTATAACTAAAAAAATTTAATCTATACAAATCTAAACAATTTTCTTTTTTTCTATTTTTATTAGAATATTTAAATTTCACATCATTTCTTTCATAAATCTGCTCATTTTTCATTATTACATTAAAATTTTCAGGTGATAGCACAACATAACAGCAGATTAAATCTCAAAAAGCATTATTGATCTCTAGAACTGGTAATGCAAAAGAAAAAAAATTCATAAATAGCTTCAGATTTAAAAAAATGGGTATGCCAGAAAATGAATCTGATTTACGTTATTTATTAAATTTAAAAATGGCTATAGAATATATCTATCAAGAAAACAGATTAATATTGCAACATAGTTTTGAAAAACTTCCCTAGAGAATGATCGAACACTTCAGTAGGCCTATATTAACATTTTAGTACTGCAGCATGTATACAAGCAGTATTTGGATCAATTATTTTTGAGCTTTCCTTCCAAAAATGATGATGAATTGAAATATTCGAAACACATCTAATCTCATCAGATTTTCACCAAAATTAATCAAATCTAATTCCGAGGACTAATTTTGATTAGATTAGGCTTAACACATTAGGCCTATTTAACTGTTCTATTCTTAGTCGCGCACTCATCGATTTTCGTCGTTAAATGTAATTCATTGCAAATTACGGACTAACTTACCAAGACGTCATAGCAGATCTCTCTTAGTTCCTTTTCAACCTTCTCTCGATACTCCCTTGCCATTTGCTGCTTCCTTTCGCTTCCTTCTGTCTTCTGCTCGATACTTGAGATCACCCTCCACGAACTCCTCCTTGCACCTACCACATTCTTATAGGCAACAGAAAGAAGGTTCCTTTCTTCGTTGCTTAATTCAACGCCCGTTTCTGTTACTTGTTTCATTGCAGACGCCATGTCATCGTAACGCTCGGCTTGTTCAGCTAGTTTAGCACGTTGTACGAGCTCGTCTTTATCCATGGTAATTTAGAGACTGAAAGTCAAATATAAAACAACCGTCACAAACGAAACTCTTAGAAAAGACCAAACGAACTCCGAAACGCCAAGATGGCGGACAAATGGGAACGCTGCGTTCCTTCTTGACGGTCGCTCCAAATGGCGATTCGGAGTTGCTCAGTCAAACCTCGTGGACAGAAATGTTCTCAATAGCCGGAAACTCTCATATAGTTACCGTATTAAGTTAGAAGTTAAGAAAATCTTCGCTCTTTTTAACTCGAATGTATTCTTCTATTAAGGTAAGAGTATGCCGGTCGACGAGGGTTCCTCCTAATAACTACGGGGTCACAATTGTGAAAACACGAAATGATGACGTCATCGCCGTTGCTAAGTGACAAAGCGTTACGCATTGCGACTAGAATTTTTTTGTTAAATTAGTTATAAAAAATATTTTCCATTGATACTCTCTTTAATTTATAATATAATGAATTTTTACAATGTTATAAAGTCATATTCTTTGCATATTATTGTGCAATATTCGAGATACTGAAAATGTTTGACAGGCGCATGCGCATTGCCGATTTATAATAAAACACGTGCGCCTTTATTTAATTCTATAGTTATACTGTACAAATAATTTGTTTAGTATTAAATTTTTTAATTTTTTACTTTTAAATTAATTAAAAAATAATAGAATACTTGTACAGAGATAAAAAAAATAACCTTTCTGGATAATCTATTTTGAAATTTTTCAGTACAGTAATACAGAATTATTTAATCTAATCTAAAAAAATGTTTCTAAAAAAGTTAAAGAAAAAAATTGTTTTTTAATAAAATATTTGAAATAATTTAGTTTCATTTCTTATTAACATTTAAAAACTTTCAAATATCAATATAATTATAATAAATTTCTTATTTAAATAATAAAAACTTTGTTAATCAATGAATCTTGCCTACAGAAATAGTTTATATGAAGTAACACAATCATATCATCATAAGTAATAATTTCATCAAAAAAATGAAATTAAAATGAAAAATATAAAGTTGAAAAAAAATTATAATTTTTACAGCAGCTAGAAATCTGAAATTAAAAAAAAATTTATAAAAATTCAAGAATAAAAATTGCATTTAGTAACTTATTATGATAAAAAAAGGATATTGTGAAATAACTTTTTTTTATTCACAAAACTCATATGCTAATTACTGTTTTATTTATTGAAACAATTCTTTTATTGTTGCTTTAAAGACAATAGATTTGGCTTTAATATTAAATTAATAACCGAAGCATGATCAAACAATAAATAGATAAAACAATACTGTATTTAAAATTAAACATTTCGTTTTTATTACATAAAAATCGATCGATTGTTTTTAAATAATTCTTTGAAAACTTTAATTTTATACTCTTAAAAAATTCTGGTTGAAGATTTTTAATACCATTCAACTTTTATACGAATTTTAATATTAAAATAAATCTCAATTTTTTTCCAGTTTTGAATGCAATTATGGCGCAGTGATTCTGCGTAATTGCTTGTTGTCACTGTACGAAAACACAGATTTTTTTTTTTTTTGTTTAATATACTAAAATTATATTATTTAAAATGAAAAAAATAAACAAAAATTGATTTATTTATTATTTTTTTTATATTTTTTGAAAATTTTTTATCTTCTTAAAACACCCGCATTTAAATGCAAATTTAAAATAAATAATAAGTTTTATCTTCCATTATCATCTTAAAAATATCGACACAATAAAAAAATTATTTTATTTAAAAGATGTTGAGAATAATCTTATAATCGTTTATTTTATTTTTTTCTTTATAAAGTTTATAAAATAATAATTTATTTAATGGCACTAGATTGCTTGCAATATTATTTTGATATGTAAACTCAGAGATTGCGATCTTAAACTTTAAATATTTTGATTTATTTATTGTAATTTTGCTTGAATATATTTACTTCTACGTTCGTTTCGAAAATATTCTATAATAAATATGATTAAGTAATTTTAACACTTGTATTATCACGGATGTAACGCTTGAAGTTAAATTAAAAATAATAATTTTACATTTTCCATTATTATCTTTGTAATTTAGATTATGTGTAACTTTTGAATCCAGAATTAAGATTAAAAAAAAAATTCAAAATTCGATATATTAACTGAACAGAAACTTAAGTTTAAATGTAACAGCAGCAGATTTGTGTTATTACATAACAACTATATTTTCGATAACCTTTGCTACGTTTTGCAATCTATTGTATGTGCTAAAAGATTACGAAGAACTCAAATATAAGAATTTATTACTCATTAAGTTTGTTTACCATATGCTTGAAATAAATAGTTTAATTCGAATGATAGTAAACAAGAAAACAATTTTAATTGTAATGATGACGTTAATTTTATTATTGTTTGCAATCATAAAAGCTAATTTTGATCATATGAATAAAAATAATTTTTCTTAAAAAATTTCTAATTACAATATATTTTTTCTGTTAATTTAATTTTGATTTTTCTTTGTTTAATATGTATTTATTTAGCAGAAATATGAATAGTTACTTCAAACATCACAGTTTTATTTTTGTAATTATTCTTCAAAATGTTCAATAAATGCATTGGTAATTTTGTTGAAATATTTTTTTAATTTTTTTCTTTTTCAAATGTTTTCGTAACATATAATAATTTTTATCCTAAAAAAAAAAAAAAATATACATATAATGTATATATATATTTGTTTATACAAACTTTACTATATGATCTGTTTATAGTTTTGATTGGCAGAAGTAAATTTTTTTTAATTTTTTAGAAATTTTATCTTTTACCTATCAATACATCATAATATTATTATTGAAGATATGGAAAGAAGGGATAATTTTTTATTTTCTCTTTTTCTTTTTAACGCAAACAAACAGAATTCGTAATTTTGGTTTTGGCGATCGATTTAAAACATTACAGCAGTACGCCATCTAACGCTTTGTTATGAAAACATGAAAAAGTGATTTCAACATTTGTTTATTCATTTGTTGTTTGATGATGATCCGATTCTCGACATTATTTTCGAATTTTTAAAATAAACATCAAAACAAATAATTAAAAAAAAAAACATTTGATATTTTTACATAAAATAAAAGTCTTAATCACGTGATAAATCATGCTTAGAAAAATTTTGCATTTTATTATAAAACAGGATTGTTTCTAATACGTCAAATTAATATAAAACACATTCGTTTTAAATTATTTAATGATTAGAAACTATCTCTTTATTATTAAAAATATTTTCTTTCCTAAAGCGTTTTGACGAACCTTAGGTATACTTGTTTACGTTCAATCTTATGCATTTCTATCCTACCTGGTTCGGTCGTCATAGCAACGATATTTAATTCAATTTTGTGATCGTTTCGTCGTGAGAATGGAAGATTTCTCTCAGTAACCGAATGATAATATTCAAGGTCTTTTCTTTTATTAATTTTGTTGGTCTGTATGCCATTAAGCAATAGCAAAAAATAAAAATAAAAATAATAAAAAAAAATCAGAGAGAAAGAGAGAGAAAATAAAAGAATTGATTTAACATAAACGGAATATAAATACAGCATTATAAATATTTAAAATTTTAATTAAATTAACATTTATTAATTTTTGAATGTTGTTTATGATAGAAAAATATTTTTCTATTTTTTTGTTTGTAAAACGGATATTACAATTTTACATACAGTATACGGTACTTCAAATTTTTTAATTGTCCTTAATCGTACCGAATTTTAATTAATATGTTAATTTTAAATAATTTTTATCGATGAATTGTTCAAATTAATTAAAATATATATTTCTTGAATTAATTTACACACAAAAATATTAAAGTTAAATATTTGAATATAGTTATATAATGAAGAAAAACTTGTAAACAGGAATTTCATTATATAGGATGAATGCTATCGCTCTGAGAAGTTTGCTGGAGTCTCTCATTAACCAATGAAATTCGGAAACAGCATCTTTACCCTGACTACATTAATTGGCACCGTTCCGTCGCTATAACAACTGTTACTATGGTAACAGAGAAGATGACAAGACTATTGATCACGTTTCTCTCGTGTCCGCTCACGCTATTTAGCCTACATGGTTCATATTGGAAAAGGGTGAATAAGTATCGAAATCCTCGATTAGTGAGCTTCCTGTCGTCGAGATTATTTTCCACGTTTTACAGGAAGTTTAGTCAATTTTAATATATATATATATTTTTTTATCCCGAATTAAATTCCTAAGGGACCTTGACCTAGTCTTAATAGGGAATATCGATAAAAGAAGAAGAAAGATATCGATATAACGGCGTCGATTTTAATTTTGTAATTTTGAAAAAATATATATTTAAAAAAAATAAATAATAAATTATTTTGAACTCGGACAGAAGTTGGGAAAATCGAAGGTTGAACGACCCTGGACAACTTGAACAGTCTAGGTTCTGTCTCGTGCGAAAATATCGCACCCCATCGACGTCTGGGCAATCTATGTCCTTGTACGCGTCACTTGCTATGTTCTATTAAGACGAAACGGTTCCATGCTTTTTAGAATTTGCCCTTTCCTATACCAATAATAGTAAATGAGTCAAGGATTCATAAATAAATAAAAAAAAAGTTGATTCGTGTTTAAAAAATATTATAATATTTTTTTTTATTATTTTAAGGAATATTAAATAGAAATAATAAATGTTTCGTATCATCTGTAACATAATGGCAAGAGAACTATTAGAGTTTGACCTAATTCATTTATTTTATTGTACAGTACAAGTATATAAAACTAGGGCATACAATTTTACAATTGTCTAATTTCAAAAACGAACTACAGCATTAAAAAAAAATGTCGGCGATATCACTTTGCCGAAATATATTTTTGAAGCATCAAGGTGATTGACCTCCATCTTAAGGATGATCATATTTTTTTAATTTTTTTTTCCAATTAAATGTTTACTTTTAACATTAATCTTTATAATAATTTTTAAGTTTTTTAACCACTCTCCTATCGAGTTCGAAACATTGTTATGATAGAAAACGGCACGGTCCAGACATAAACGGCGCCAGATCACCACTCCCTATGAGGCTACATTATTCGGGAGTGAGTCAGACGACGTCTGCCTTTCGATATCGATTTGCACTCGAACGCTCCACTTCGGTTAACAAGTAAAGGATCATCCAGCATCCCATTATGCAGAATTGTTACACTGCATTCCAGCATGGAGACGGCGTTAGTTTTTATGTACAGTCGTCGACAATTTATCTGCACACAGATATACGGCACCGACACGCAATCGCGATGAAGTGGGTGTTTGCACTGTGTACGCAATCTGAATGGGTGTGGCTCTACCTCCAGACATAGAGATGGAATGGAGCCAAATTCTGATCCGACGTACAGCTTCCTATATATCTAAACTGTGCCCCATATACACGATAATAATTACTTTTTTATCGAATTAATACGCCTATTAATATACTAATTAAAAAAAAAGCATTTCTAAATGTGTATTTCGGGTCTTGATTATAACATATCTTATCTTTGGCAAGTGACTAGAAATTCTGGAGCTGTCCAGATAATTATTGTTAAATGACTAGTCAGCTAATCTAGAAATGTAAGTCACCTCTGACATCATCGAATATGTCGAAAACCGCAGTGCTGTTGTCATATCCTGCCGTAATCTAGTTCCGGCGCTGTACTACTATAGTTGAAATTTGGCTGACGCCTCTTCCTCGTCTAATGTAGGCCTCTATGTACGAATTGGAAATTAATAATAATTTTCTGCATATTCATCGAAACGAAATTGTATGATCTGCGAAATTTTGAAGTAGGCAATCCTCGTTTTTTTTTTTTTTTTTTTTTTTTTTTTTTTTTTTTTTTTTTTTTTTTTTTTTTTTTTTTTTTTTATTTTATTATCTGAATGGAAACAATCTTGTTATTTAGTTTGCTTTTATACATTTTTTTTCTTTTATTGGAATTAAATTTTTTTTTAAAGCTTGAGTGAATATTGCACTTAAAAAATATCGGCTCGTTATAAAATTTTATTCGGTTTTATGCCAGAATTTTTACTAGAAAGGAATTGTGAAGAAAAATATTATTTTAGTTTAAAAATTTCACTAGAGATGTAAACAAAAAAAAAAAAAGAATTTTTTTCTGCTAGATTCAAGTTTGATGATGATGAATTATTTGAATAATTCGTTTCAAAATATTTATAAAAAAATTTTTTTTTCTATTCTGATGCAAACCTTTTATGAGATATTATCTTCGAAAATGTTAAAAGATTTATTATTTCAGTAATAAAGAAAGACTAGGTAGACTTATAACGCTATTACCAATTTTTTTATGATCGATGCTGTTTTGGCATTAAATTGTTGCTATGACAGTTTCAATATCAACACAAAACTATTCAATCTTTCACTTGAACGAATATCTGATACATTATCTACAATATTTTCATTAAACATGATTTAAGTAATAACTAGAACCTTAATTAATTATGCTCAGTAACTATCAGAAAGGGGCAAGAGAGACTCGAGCCTCACCATTTTAGGGTCCTCAATTTATAATTCAGTACTTTATAAAAAATATATTTGTATATTTTTATACTGTTTGAGCTTCAGTGTTTGTTTGTCTTTCTCTTTTTCTTGTACACTTACCATGTATATTTGACAATTTTGTCTTTTTGAAGGGCTTCAAAAAAAATTAATTGCCTTGGGCTTCGCATTTTCTTTGACATTCCCTGATTATGCTTAATAAATTCAAAATTTTTATAAATAATGTTCGCTAAGTATAAGAAGCAATATTTTATTTTATTTTTTTTCTCGGTGACACGTTAATTTTCCGATTCTCTTTCCAATAAATCTGAATGACAGTGATAACATTAATGTGTCATCACTAATTTAGAGTCAATTTAGAACGAAATGTTTTCGGTATGATTCAATAAAATTCATTAAACCGTATAAATAATTCGCAGAATATATTTATATTCTTTTAACCATCTGAACTACCAAAACTCCTTTTATAGTCTATCTCGCATAAACACGACAGTTTTGATTATTAAAAAATTAATTCCTATAAATTATTTACTATTTAAAAAATTTTTAAATCATATTTTTATAAGGAAAAGAGATCATGCTTCACGTCAAGTATCACAATTGGGGCTATCGTAACGATAAAAAATATATATATATATATATTTAAAACTAGTCATGTGAAGTAAAACTTTCCCAATTTAGTTACTGTTGGCAGGTTAGAATGTTATCGTATGTCAATAAAATCGATTTATACGTATTTTAAAAATCAAAAAGAATTATTATTATTGCAGAATTGGCATGTAACTGCTAGGAACGATGCGAGAAGTTTAGCAGTCCAAAATGCTAAGTTATCTATTTATAAATAATGGGAATTGAATAAATTTAATAATAACTATTACACGACTACTATAGGATAAAATGCACCGACTATTTTAAATTTTTTTTTTTCTTTTTCCCCCTATAGAAGTGCAGACCTATTGTCCAATTTGCGAACCGGGACCGGATACAACCCACAGTCTTTTTGTTTGCATTTCTGGGTCAGCAGGAAATTCCTTCAGTGTAATTTTTACCCTAAAGAAAAATTGAACCAATACCACATTTTCTTCCCCCCTTAATACGATTTACATCCGAAAACTATCGGAACCCATTTAATGAAAATTGTATTGTATAAATATTTTTAAATCACTTTTCTCGAGTAATAGGAAAACTCAGCAATGCAAAAAACATAGAGACCATATTCATACTTTTATAAAATATCCAAAAATATAAATTTAAATATCTGTACAGGCCGTATATAATTTTTAAAACTTTCGAATAAAAAACGTGATTTCTAAATATTAGAAATTAAAAAAATTATGCAAAAAAAAAGATCTAAAATTAATCGTTTAAAGCTTTACGAGTTTTTACTAGATATGGAGAATTTTTCTCTTCCAGGCATTTTTCAATTACAGTATCTGCAAACCGGATAATACGCCTACGGATAATCGAGATATTGAATAAGCTAATTTGCTTTTTATTATACCGAAACTCTTAACTTTTCTAAGTATTACTGACACCGGTCTTTATTTTATTCGAAATGTATAAAAACTCTGCATTTTTATTAAAAGTTTAATTTCTCGAATTTATTCTGTATCAAATTAAATTTTAATTATATTATGCATTAGTACCGCCAGCAACAGTTCGTTCTATACAAATTTTTGTTTGCGGTCTATTATTCTTTACTGTATAGATGCTAAAACAAAAAACATTATTATTTTTTGCAGAATAAACTTATTTTAATTTTTATAAATTAATAGAAAATTAATAAGTTTATACATCAATAAATAAAATAAATTTTTAAAAGAATTTTAAGAAGAAAATAATGAAATTATTAGAGACTTTAGGAAAAAAAAAAAAACTCTTTTTTGTCTTCAAGTGAACTTTGAAATATCACATATTGTTTGATCTAATATTATAAGAAGATAATTGTGTAATTTCTAGATTAAATTATATACGATTTCTACATTTTTTTTCCTCGTTTAACTTATTTATTTTTATGAATTCTAAGAAACCAGTATTCTGCTTATTACTGCACCATTAAAAAGCTTTTTACATCTTTAACCTATTTGGCAACTTAAAATTTCCAATTATAGCAGGAAAGAGGCGAAATTATTTTTGAAATGGGATTAATTTTCCCAAATAGGAACCAGAAAAATCCCTATTTTCGCCTCTGAGAACGGTTAGCAAATTTTCACAATATCGTATCATATAGGCCTATACAAGTATCAGCACACACAAAATAAAACGATTATAAATTACGATAAATTATTAAAAATTAGTATAAATGTTTAATGAAATATTAATGTAGATATAAAAAAATATTTTCTGTAAATCAAACCAAAGAAAATAATATTTTTTTTAATTATTATTATAAAGGAAAAGTGATAGCATAATGAAATGTTAAAATCGACCTTGTTTGGAAATATATAATCTTTCCCTGTAGATGAGTCATGAAAAAATTATTCAAATATAATATTTTCCGATTAAATTTATATTGAGAAACGTGTATTTTATAAATTTCAAACGTTTGCAATATTTTATATATAGTTTTTTATTTTTTTTTTTTATCAAAAATGATAATATTTTTCGCTTTAAAGAATAAGTTTTGATTATTTAAATACATAAAATACCTTTGGCCAAATATTAATTTTATTAGTAATAGTTTAATCGTCAAATATTAAATTAAATTTGCACAAGAATTTAATTAATTGCTTTGTAAAGTTTAAATAAATTTAAATTATTTAGTCTCTAATCCGTAACACGAAAATTAAATGAATAAAGTTAGCGACATAGTTTAACATTTGTGTGTTTATTCAATTCATAAAATTGGCGTAGATTTTATAAAGTTCAATGTAAACCGTAGAAATTTTATCGGGATCAATCGGATTAATCAAAACTTGGATAATAATTTTCAGTTGGCAAAATTTTTAAGTCAATATGATTTTAATTGTTATTATTTGATTAGTTTCTCTTAATAACAATAATAGAGAATGGATAATATAATTTTGTGTCTTGTGATTATTTGTTATATGGATAAGAAAATAAACAAAGCAGAACAACAATAACAATAAAATAATAATCAGTAATCAGTAAGACGAACTGCATTCGGATATTTTTCATTATAAACACCCAATGTACACTACCAGTGGCAGACTGGACAGTTTGCCTGATGACAAGTGTGCCCTGTGGGTCCCTGATGAAATGAACCCCCTTAAAAATTCTTATAAAACTTAAATTTGTGGGAGGGCTGTTTGTCTCCTGGCAACCAATATTTTTAGTCCCAGTCCTCCATTGTACACCACTCGTGAAAAATATTCAACTACACTAATACTTTGGCTAAATATTTTTCACCAAGAGGGTATAAGTACAACGATTTTTTTTAATATATGTTCGCTTTTTTGTTATTTATTTGCTATATAGGTAAGAAAATAAACAAAGCGGAACAATAACAAAATAATAATCAGTAAGACGAACTACATTCAAGACATTTTTCATTATAAACACCCAATGCTCACTATCAGTGGCGGACTGACCAGCGTGTCAGCTTGCCCGATAGGAAGTGAGCCCTGATGAAATGGGCCCCCTTAAAAATTCTTATAAAACTTAAATTTGTGGGAGGGCTGTTTATCTCCTAGCAACCAATATTTTTAGTCCCAGTCCGCCACTGTATACTAGTCGTAAAAAAATATTCAACTGTACGAGTAGAGTACTTTGACTGAATATTTTTCATCAAGAGTGTACATTGGCTATTTATAATGAAACACGACTACAGTATTTTGCATTAATATCATATTATCAATATTGGTTTCTATTATAGATGAAGAATCCAATTTACTATAATGTAGATCAACAGTCCAATTTAGTGTATTACAGACAGAAAGTCCATAAAATAATAATAGAAATACTGTAATATTTTATTTGATAAATTTTCAAATTATACAAAAGTTTACTGTAATTTATTTTTAATTACTTTTATATATTTTATGATTCTCGTATTTCTGAAAACAAAAAATACCGTATTTTTTCCGAATAAATATAGAAAATAATATTTATTCTACAGTTTTTAAGTAAAATATTTAATAAAAATAATTATTTTGAATGTCTCTATATATATATTTCTTCTTCTACTTCACAGTTTTCTGTCGTGTCATTATGTTTATGTCGATGTTGCTTTTATTATTCTGTACAATCATCATGGCTTACTGACATCACTCGTTCAGGATTTAGTTGCATTTACTTGAAATTCTCGAATTTATTAGCTCTTCTAATTTCTTATCTGTCAAATTTTTATTTCTGCTATTTTATTTTATTAGAAAAAATAGATTAAAAAATATTGATACGCGAGCATTTATACTGATTTTCAATCTTTATTCTAGCTTACTTAATTTCGTAATATCTCCTCGGTTTTTGGATGTTTAAATGATGCCATTGTAATTTTTTTTTATAATAACAAATATATAAATTATATATTTGTTATTAATATATAAATAATTAAAAAAAAAAAATTTTTAATAAAAAAAAAAATATAAAAATAATTTAAAATTAAATTTTAAATAATAATTTAATATATAAATATATATTTGTTATTATAAAAAAATCTCAATACATATACAACAGAAATATAGTTTTTTGATATTTAAAAATTTAATATTTTATTCTCTGTCTATGGAATCTATACAGAATTATCGTGGATGTTAGACATGTTCTTGCATTTTATATTTATATATTGCTTTAAGGTGTATAAAAAAATTATAAATAAAATTTAATGCCAAATTCCTATTTGGAAATGCCAGTTGATATTTTTTTATATATTAAGTTATTTTATTAATAGGAGAAATCGTTTTAAAGGATAGACAAGGAACAAAATTAATAACTTTAGATATAACAGTATTTTAATTATTTAGAGACGAATCTTGCTGATAAGAGTAGATAAAAAACTCAGAAAAAATTGGACTTTGTCAGTGATTAACCATGATTAATTTGTTATAATTTATTAATCTCAATCAGAGTTATAAGTTATTAAATTATGTTCTGATAACCATTGCTAAAAATTAATTGTTTAAACCATTTAATTAATTATCATAAATTCTGCAAATATTTATAATTTATTAATAAACTTTCATAATTTTTTTATTTTATTTATAGTTCAGTATATGGCATTAACAAGCAGAATATTCCATTTTTATAATAGAAATTTGTATTAATTTATATTTAAATAATAAAATTAATTATAATAACTTAATATTTGCTATTATTACATATATTTTCAGTAATGTTCAAGTAAAATATACTGTACACTTCAGTTGAACAATATGATACTGTATACAAGTATTCAAAGACTCATCTGAATATAAAATATTATAAATATATTCTTGAAATCTGTAGCTATTCATAAGAATATTGCAGCATAACTTTTTCAATAATTAAATTAATAAAAAATATATTTCATTGCTTATATGCTTAAAATCATTTGAATTTTTTATATGCATAATGTTAAACTGCAGAAACGCCACCTCGAATTTTAAAAGTTTATTTAAAAAAAAAATCTATAAAAATTTATATTAGAGCCAATTTAGAGATGATTGATTCAATCAAATATTCAAATTTGAAGATCGAAAAACTTTTAAACCATATTTAAGGTTAGGCTAGTTAGATTAAGCCGCCATATCCTCATGGGATATTCTGTATCTGGCGGCAGCCATTTATAGAGCCCAGCAGAAGCTGGCCAACAGCCATGATGGGGTCAATCGGATGTTTAAAGGATGGGGTTCAACGGGCCGGGACCAAACCCCTCCTGAAAAAACTGGCGGTATAGGATCCGGATTTGAAACTGGATACTCCAGGGTGATAAGCCAAAGCTTTACCACGGGGCCATCCAGCCGATGCCATATTTAAGATGATAAAAATATTAAAAATACATTATCAAGAGTTCTCTTAATTTTTAATAATGATTTTATTTTTATATTCTCATTATTATGAATGATTATTATTTTTATATCTTTATTATAAACGTCGAGTCATGTCGAAAGCCAATTTTTTTACAATTCTTCTACTTCAAATTGCAATAAAATTGCCTCGAATGCAATAAATATAATTGACCATTTCCTAACACATTATGATAATTATTATTTTTTTTAAAATTATGATGGATAACAACTTATATGATGATAAACAATTAATAAAGATAAATAAACATTAAAAAATAACACCACTCTGCTTTGATTATTTTTTATAAATTCCAGAAAAATTTCAAATTCTAAATTCTCTATCGTTTGAAATAGAAACAATTAATAAAGATAAATAAACATTAAAAAATAACACCACTCTGCTTTGATTATTTCTTATAAATTCCAGAAAAATTTCAAATTTTAAATTCTCTTTCGTTTGAAATAACACTAACAACAGTAAGAAATTTAAATATCATATTTTTCGGGAAACTACATTTATGCGTTAAAAATAAAATAAGACATCCTCGGAAAACAAGATAAATTTTATTTTTAAAAAGAATAATAATAAATTATTATGCTGAGGAAATCACATTTTCGGTTTAAACCGGTTGACAACAGAGCTTTCTTTGCATTTTGGCCGGATCACCTTACTATGCATGAACGAAGTTGTTTCATCACTGCCCAGATTACTTCACAGGATAATAATATGGATTATTCTTGATGGCAATCATGTTTCTAAAATATGCAAAAACATAAAAATGTTCGCTTTTGTTACCAAACTTTTAATATAACAATTATAGAGAATAAATTATACATATATATATAAATATATTTATGAAAAATAAATAAAAATATTCTTAAAATTTGATAAATTGAGAACTTTTTCGAGAAAATATAATGTAGTATAATAACCATCTTTTCTAAATCATGAAAAATTTAAATTGAATACTCATTTATGTAGTATCTTCCATGCACAGAGTTAATCTTTCCCTAGAGTTGCTCTCTTTCTTCTATATTAGTGGCTCTTAACTCATGATTAATAATTAAAAATATTAATAATTTATTTATTTATACGCACCAATTAAGAATTTACTAAATATATTCTTCTTAAATAATTTTTAACAATTTTTTTAACTACAACATACTATTTCATGTAGCATCTTCCATGCACAGAGTTAATCTTTCCCTAGAGTTGCTCTCTTTCTTCTATATTAGTGGCTCTTAACTCATGATTAATAATTAAAAATATTAATAATTTATTTATTTATACGCACCAATTAAGAATTTACTAAATATATTCTTCTTAAATAATTTTTAACAATTTTTTTAACTACAACATACTATTTCATGTAGCATCTTCCATGCACAGAGTTAATCTTTCCCTAGAGTTGCTCTCTTTCTTCTATATTAGTGGCTCTTAACTCATGATTAATAATTAAAAATATTAATAATTTATTTATTTATACGCACCAAATAAGAATTAACTAAATATATTCTTAAATAATTTTTAACAATTTTTTTTGTATTGCTTTCTTTATAACTTCTTTTTAACATTAATTTGCATCTCCGTATTTAATTTTTTTTTTTTGCAAGTTTTATCGTAAACTTGTACAAAAATAATAATCTAGAATATTTTTAAACCACTGACAAATTTAAAAAACAATTTTTTGCATTTAGATCTTCTCGATTTATTTATTGTTTCCGTGCTCTACCGATGTGCTTATCAGTGAAACAATGAAATTTGGCTCTCGAAAGAGATATTTATAAAGCAATCGATGCCAAATTACGTAACAATAGGTTGCAAAATTTGGCACCTCGGGCTTCCCAAAAATATTATAAGACGAATAAAATTTATTTATAAAGTTTTTCTATTCGATTCGTGTAAAATTTTCAGTTTAAATAAATGAATAAAATTTAATAAAATTTTATTCTTTCTGTTTTGATAATGTTTTTTAATAGGAATTTTTTTTCCCTTGACAATATTAATATTAAAAATCAAAAATAAAGTTCTCTACATCGTGTTAATAATGTTTAAGATGATCACAGATAATATCTATGAAAAACAATATTAATATTAAAAATCAAAAATAAAGTTCTCTACATCGTGTTAATAATGTTTAAGGTGATCACAGATAATATCTATGAAAATTATTATGCAAAATGTAAGGCTTACACTCTCTCTTGGATGAAATTATAAAACTTTAATCCGTTGATGACTATAAAGTTTTTTAAAATAAATCTAGCATCTTTTCAGATTAAAGTACAGTTCCAGTATTAATTAAAAATAAATAGAATAATATAACTTTTACTTTTTAATATTATTAGTTTTATTCTATTTATTTTGAAGGTATTAATAATAAAGTGTGAATTATATACTTCAGCAATTTTAAAATTATAAAGAAAAACTTATTATTTTCAAGTGAAATCAATGCAGACTTATCAGTGCTTGCAAAACTCTAGAGAAATCATAATTCAATTTATCTGAAAGTATAGAAAAATAAATTTAAATATCAAAAACATTAAAAATATTAACTTTTTTTTATTTATGTTCAATTTATATTATTTTTTATTGGTAAATACTAATTTAATTTTTCACCTGAAAGAATTAAATATAAATTTTTATCTTTCTATACTTATTTTTCAAAATACAATATATTTTATTAATCAGAACTGTTTTAACTAATAATTTAAAAATATAAATATATATATTTTTTAATAAAATTCATGATAAATTTGTTTAGATTTTATCCTAAAACAAATTTAACAGTTTATTTTATGTTGCATGCAGTATTAAATATGCATTCAAATGACTTAACTACTATAGTTTTAAATATCCATACCCCAACTCAATATAATTACTGTATAAAAAAATATCCAAGCAAAATTTTTGAGATAAAATTTTCTGATGTAGGAAATAAAATATCCTTTTATATTTTAAAAGTATTATTTTATAATTTCACTTTTAATTTCATAATCAATTTTTTTATCTTTTAGTTTAGTTATGATATAGATTAATGTTGAAAAGATACAGAATTAGTGATGCAATTAACAATAGTAGTCCTCAAAATGAGATTTTTCTTGTGGTACAGCTGTTGATATACCTATAATGTTATCAGTGAAAATTTAAAAATTGAAAAAAATAAAAATAATTTAATATTAACAAAATTGCAATTATCAATTTTATTAAAATGTATAATATATCTCTTAATCATTAGAAAAGATAAATTTCATTGCCTCAATTAAAATATTTTTACATGCAGTAAATGTTGAATTTACAACATAATGCTAGCTATTTATGTATTTTACTATCATCATTATGATTAATTATTTACTTCAGTAATTACACAATTAATTTTTATTTTTATCCACTTGTATTTTATATTTTGAAATATAGCATGAGTTGTTCCTTATATACCTATATATACTGTATATATATATAAGGAGGCAACTCATGCTATATTAGAACTATGAGCTATGAGGCTAAATTAGAAGTATGCTATCTCAGGAGGTACCTCATGTTATATTATATGAATATATATATAATATATATATATA
>AYEL01074562.1:30000-68427 GCA_000484575.1 Olivierus martensii | reverse complement strand
TATATATATATATATATTTACTCACATAATACAACATGAGTTGCTTCCTTATAATTTTTAAATCTGATTATATATAATAAAGATGACATAAATATTTATTATCGTTTTAATTTTTAATATTGGAATTTCATGAAAAAATCTGAATAATAATGTTATTAATGCATATACATGAAAGTCTTTATTGTAATAAGATTAATATCAACTTAACTCTCATTAAATGTAAAAATGAGAAGAATTAAATCTAAAACTTTTAAATTAGTTTCTGAAAATATACATATTGTTACTAAATACTGTATATATGAGCAAAAAAAAAAAAGCAAACATAGTTTAATTATTATGTACACTAAAAGTGTAATTTTCTAATCAAATTTATTATTTAATTCATGCATAATATTTTCAATATACAAAGGGTAGTGGAAGGTGGGGCAAAACTGGGTACCTTAACTTTGAATTCACATGTTTTTTTGAAGTTGAACTGAAAAATTTTCAAAAATATATGGATAATATATATATATATATATATATACTGTATAATGCAATTTTAGGAATAATTCTGATGAATAGTAATAAGTTTAATACTTTATCTTAATATAATTAATGGTTTATTTATCAGAACCATTAAAAGAGCTGATAAATAAGCCATTTATAATTTATTAGATCATTGGCATAACTATGTTCATAATTTAAAAAGTATAAAATAATATGTAAAGAAGATTATTAAAATAAAATTATAATTTTTGTTGGTCTAAATATTTCATTTGAAACTTGATAAAAGTAATACTTTTATATTGCCTTTCTTGGTTAGGTAGAAGCACAGGTATGTCTTTACTGTAGCTTGTTTTGTGCCAACTACAAAAAAGGGTAGTGGAAGGTGGGGCAAAACTGGGTACCTTAACTTTGAATTCACATGTTTTTTGAAGTTGAACTGAAAATTTTCAAAATTTTGTTTTTGTTTTGCTTCAATAGGTGTTAACCATAGTATTGATAGGTGACCAAACCCATAGTTATTGATAGGTTATATCAATAACTATAGGTTTTTATGCTAAAACTGTGTTTGTTTCTTAGGTAGGATTTTTTTTTAAGTGCAAATACCCGGTTTTGTCCACCTTCCCCTATATATTGCTATGCATTTTATTCCATTACATTTTATATCCCCAAAATGCACTTTGTACCTCTTGAGTTAGTTTACATTTGCGTATCTTTGGCTGAACGACGGTTTAATCATAATTGAATTTTACGTAATCTAAATCAGTGGTTCTTGAACTTTTTCGACAGTGACACCACTTTTAGACTTTTTCCCCCGAGGACAACAGTTACCCTGTATACAGTATAGAGAACACATGCCTGTAATTTTCAGATAAAATATTTTGCGTTTATTTTATTTATATAAATAATCGCATTATACTCATAGCTATTTTATTTAATAGAAATGTCGCGTTTGTGTTCCGGTCCCCCTGAGGCCATCCAGCTATCCCCCAGGGGTCCCCTGGGGATAGCTGGATGATGAACTGCCCACCACTTTAAGAAGCGAGGACCTAAATAACCATCAAACATTAAGACGACAATCTTGATGAAAAATTCATCTTGCAACATAAAAAACAAGATCTGAATCGAAGTATTTTAAATGATTTTAAATTAATTATGTGAGCCCAAATGACCTTATTATACTGAACTACATAAAATCATCATGTTTTCATAAAGCGTTCATGGTCGCATATAACGTTTTAACCTTAATATATACGACACTCGCATAATAATTACTCTGATCCTATAATTATTTTTCGGCATTTAAGGAAGTAACCTCGTTTTTTCTGATACAAGTCCCCATTGAAAAACCATTAAGTTAAACGATGCAATTTTTTTATTATTTTTTTTTTTTTTACGAAAAAATCTAACGATTATTTTATTTTATTAATTTTCGCAAAATAATCATAATCAAATTTCCAATAGCAAAAATCGTTTTATCTAAATTGATCTATAAGTATTTTTTTTATAGCGAATATTTTTAAACCTTTAAAAATAATGAACTTGTAAACGTTTAAGAAATGATTTTTTTTTTATAAATCAATCTACTTTAAATAAGTTTGCGATAGGAAAATATCTAAAATTGTTCGTTTTACCTGTTAAATTATATCACAGGAAATTATTTATAATTCTACACGTACGTATAAAATTCTAGGTAAATTTAACTTCCTTTTGGTGTTAGAATGGCACCCATACCAGGTTAAGGTCAATAGGCTTAGAGATCTCTACCAAGACAATGGTATTAATCACTTTTGAAAATTCCTGAAGGAGAGAGAAAAGCAACCGATATTGGGCAGATTCTTTATCGGAAAATAAAAATGCAAGATTATGTATGTTTTGGTATTAATCACTTTTGAAAATTCCTGAAGGAGAGAGAAAAGCAACCGATATTGGGCAGATTCTTTATCGGAAAATAAACATAATAGATAAAAATGCAAGATTATGTATGTATATATTATTGTTATTACATATATATTTTTTATTTATGTTTATTTATAATTTCTTACTATGTTTATTTGGATCTCTAGAACGAATTAATCAAAATCCCATTAAATCCTATGGTAAATCGATGAACGGTTAACGAACAATTCGGATAACGAACATTTTCTTGGAATGGATTATGTTTGTTAACCGATCACCCACTGTATTATTCATGTTTTATAATCAATGTATTGTATTGATATGAATATTTGACTGTTTGAATTTTTGCATAGTGTGCAGAAAATCAAATATAAATCAATTATTCTAACTGTGCTAGATATAATATTTCATATCAAATTTACTGGTGTATACTACTAATATATTAAATCAAAATTATATTAACTGCCATATATCATTAACTTATTGCATCTTTCAATAGCTTTTGCAATTTGACAAAGTTATTTAATAATATAAAATAATTATACTGTATGTTATTTTATATTTCTACATTATCTAATATACAGTAATTAACATTTTTCTATATCCATTCAATGCAAATTTGTTTAAGCTTAGTATTTTCCATTAGTTATTAAATATGGTAAGCTTAAACAATGTAACCTTTAAATATGTGAGTAGCATCATCCTTAGACATGCTACCCTTGTGCAAGATAATATCAATCTTTGTATTATGCTACCTTGTGGGGCTGCACAAACATTTAATAATATAAAATAATTATACTGTATGTTATTTTATATTTCTACATTATCTAATACACAGTAATTAACATTTTTCTATATCCATTCAATGCAAATTTGTTTAAAATACCATATTTAATAACTGTAATGGAAAATACTAAGCTTAAACAATGTAATCCTTTAAATATGTGAATAGCGTCATCCTTAGACATGCTGCCCTTGTGTAAGATAATATCAATCTTTGTATTATTCTACCTTGTGGGGCTGCACAAACAATTGTTTGAAATGGTTCTGTAAGTGAATTATTGTGTGTGTATTTTTTTTATCATAAAACTTCAAGTCTTATTATATTATTTATCAAGACTGTTCAAACAAAACCAATACAGTGGTGCCTTGCAATTCGACGTCCTGCAATTCGTCAGTCTCGCAATTCGACATATGAGTTTCGCGGGTTAGTGCATGTATATACAGTGATGCGTCGCAATTCGACATTTGAGTTTCGCAGGTTGGCACATGCGCGTGCATGGAATTGTGTGATGTCATTCTTTTTGTCAGTTCTTGGACTACTTTGGTGTTTGCCCGTGTTGTTTGTGTTAATTTTCAATTCTAGGCTAATTTGGAGTTTACCCGTGTTGTTTGTGTTAATTTTCAATTCTATATTTTTCAGAAAGCAAAAACATTTGCAATTGCTAATTTAGTGTTTACCCATGTTGTTTGTGTTAATTTTCAATTCTATATTTTTCAGAAAGCAAAACATTTGCAATTATTATTATTTTTTTTTTGTGTAAGAATGGGTTCAAAGAAAACTGACCAGAGGAATAATTCCGAAAAACACTCAACTGAGCGAAGAGATGAAAAAAAAATTGTAGATAAAGTGCAGAAAGGTAAAACAATCAAAATATAACTCGAGTATGGCGTTCATAGGACAACTGTGGCAGCATTTTGCAACAGAGAGAGAATAATATGGGTGCTAGAGTGTCATCTGGAAGACATCATTCCAACATCCAAGGGCTAATAAATTGTGTGTTGTGTATAAAATAGTTTATTTTGTAATTTAGTGTGCTATACTATAGTAAAACATACACTATATTATTTACTTTATTATATATCTTTCTGACCTCATCCGTTAGGGAAAAGTAAATAATATAGTGTATCTCTCTCACCTCACCCATTAGGGAAATTAGATGGGGACCGATAACGAATTAATCTATTTTACATAGTCTTATATGGAAAACATTGTCCTGCAATTCGACAGTTTCTCAATTCGACATTACTTCAGTGACGAATTAATGTCGAATTGCAAGGCACCACATATGGAAAACATTGTCCCGCAATTCGACAGTTTCTCAATTCGACATTACTTCGGTGACGAATTAATGTCGAATTGCAAGGCACCAATGTATTAATAAACAAGCCCTTTAGCAGTAAAACACTTTAAAAGTGTTTGAATGCTAAAGGACTTTTTTATTAATACTTCAAATCTTAATTGACCACTGAAGAATTTACTCCATATCATAAATTTTACCAATTTGTAATGATAAATATAGAATAAAACTAGGTTCCCATTATATTTAATAACAGAAATATAAATAAAAGTAAACTAAGCATATTCAGTAAGATACACTGTTTACTGAATATGCTTATTTTACTGAATGTACTTATTTTTTAATTTTATTTTAATTTTCCATGGATTAATATAAGAATGCAATAAACAGTTCTTTTTGTATTTATTCAATCAAGATGAATATGGTCAAGCTAATTTAATTTTCTAGTAAGAGGACTTGGTGAATAATGTATTATAATAAAAATACATTTTTTTTATTCATTTTAAGCATGTTTTTGTGTTACTGTAATAATAAAAGCTCTAAATTTTTTATATTAATATAAGAATGCAATAAACAGTTCTTTTTGTATTTATTCAATCAAGATGAATATGGCCAAGCTAATTTAATTTTCTAGTAAAAGGACTTGGTGAATAATGTATTATAATAAAAATACATTTTTTTTTATTCATTTTAAGTATGTTTTTGTGTTACTGTAATAATAAAAGCTCTAAATTTTTTAAAATGTCATACTTTAATATTTTATTGCATTGAAATAATAAATGCTATGTTTGGTCAATTGGAATTGATTAAATTCTAAAAATTGATAATATATATTAATAGACTAAACAAAATGGAAAAGTAATGCTTATTGAATATTTTTACAAACAAATTTAAAAAAATATAAATTAGAAAAATTAATTTAGAGTACTTAGATATGTACACACTGTACGTGAACACTGGCCGGAAACTTCGTCCTAATTGTTCGTTATTAATTTGTAAAATGGTTTATCCCCTGTACGTTAGTTGTTTATTATTGAATTCATCATAAAATTTCTTATCTATATCTTTAAGATACTGTTTTAATAAAAGATCTGCTGTCCTTGTTAAAGTCATTAATTGCAATATTTATATTTAGTAAAAATGAAAATTTGTCTAAAATTTCCTGTAAAAAGCAGATCTATTTTGTATATTTGCTTGTAAAATGTCAATCTGCCATTGGAAGAAAAATATTAATTTTTAAATTATCTTTGGGATGGAAAGTTCAACTATTTATATGAGTTGCATTGCCATCATTGTTTTAGTTTTCTGAATTTCTTTTAATTTGTTCTCTATAGTCAACATCCAATAAAATAATTTTAGCTTTTACTTCAAACTTGTCAAAATTTTCACATATATTTTGAAAGTATTCGTATTATGATTTAAGCAAGTGTAGCACACTTGATTAGAGGTATTTTAGAATCTTGTAAAATTTTTATTAAATTTTTTTAACATTTTTAAAATATGAATCCAAAATACCAGCATGAAAATAAATTCAAATACTTCTGTTTTTTCTAAAATGTTTTATGCTTCCCTTATAAAGTTTCAAATTTCATATTTATTATTATATACTAGTACAGTATATAAGCCTATCTATGACAGGAAGAGAAGTTTCATATCTCAACTATTTTAACTAACTGCTTTTTAATAATATACCTTTAAATAACAGCCTTAAACTGCAATTGAAAATTAATAACTAAAAACTTTTTAATGAAATATTTTTGGTTGCTACACAACTGAAAACATTTCATTAAAAAGTGTTTAGTTATTAAGCTTCATATCTCTTCAAACAATGCAGATATTTATGGCAGCTTGGTTGATATATCTTTTTTTACCAGTAAATAATAATAATCAACAGATTAAGAGGTATCGAGTTGGTGAATTGAGGCCTTACAATAGACCACTTGCATCAGTGAAGAGCAGGGTTGCAGAGTTGGATAGAAAATGATTCAACTTTAACTCCACCTTTTAAAAAATCTGACTCTGACTCCATAAAATTTATAAGGTCTGACTCCAAGCAGTTTAAAAATCTGGCTCCAACTCCAACTCTGCAACCTGATGAAGAGAAGACTATAGACTATAACCATATTCAGCCTAGGCTTGGAACACCAAAATATTTTCCCATCAATAATTTTGGAGGAAACTACTATCAGATTCATAATCTGTACACCCAAAAACTTCTACATACTGATTTTCATCAAAATAAGATTAATACTAAAAATCTGTCAAATTTGGGTCCTGTTATTTTTACTGACCCTATTTGCCATTTGGCTATGTATAATATTTTCAATCAATATGTAGAGGAATATTTTCCCAAATGTTCTTAAATGTTTGAGAAATAATGATTTTTTAAGTTTCTATACACCTAGAAAATTTAACTTCTCTCTTTTCTAAAGGATTTCCAAATACCTAATTTTTGTGAATTATTTCAATGATAACTTCAAGGGAACTATATCCAAATAAACCTAAATTATCATGCCAAATTTTAGCCCTTGAAACTGGTAACGGAATAATTTTAATGATTTGAAATAAATTTGAACTAATGTTAGCGCCATCTTGTAATTAGAATAATTATTAATTATACAAAATCAATGAGTGGCGCCATCTAATAATTAATAATTGAACTAGAATTTTTAATTAATTTATCTGCCATCTATTAATTAATAATTGAACTAGGATTTTTAAACTAATTTATCCAAAGAAAAAATCTGCCTCGGCCCGGGATCGAACCGTGGACCTTTGTGCTAATGTCCCAATGTCATAACCGCTAGACCACTGAGGCCTACAAGCAGATTGATTCTTCGGACAGTTATATTAATTATATTAATTTAGAATGATTTTTGATACATACATCAGACTTTTGCCGATAGATCCACACCTGGCCAGGCTAAATCTAGCCACGGGCCCTCTATGGCACTAGCCAGTGCCTTCCGATCTAGAATCAATCTGCTTGTTGGCCTCGGTGGTCTAGCATTATGACGTTGGGACGTTAGCCCAAAGGTCCATCAATCTGCTTGTTGGCCTCTGTGGTCTAGCGGTTATGACGTTGGGATGTCTGCTTGTTGGCCTCAGTGGTCTAGCGGTTATGACGTTGGGACGTTACCCAAAGGTCCCCGGTTCGATCCCGGGCCGAGGCAGTTTTTCTTTTATTAATTTAGAATGATTTTTTGATTACTTACATCGGATTTTTTCTTCAGATAAATTAGTTAAAAATCCTAGTTCAATTATTAATTAATAGATGGCGGTGACTATGATTTGGTGAAATTAATAATTATTCTAACTACGAGATGGAGCTAACATTAGTTTAAATTATTTCAAATCATTAAAATTATTTCTGTTACGGTTTCAAGGGCTAAAATTTGGCTTGATAATTTAAGTTTATTATGATGAATGATAAATTTCTTTAAAATATAAAAAATAATTATTTTAATTACTTTTATATTTTATTTGAATAAGTTTTGAATATACAATGGATTCCAATTAAGTGGAATCCAGTGGATTCCACTTAATTGGGACACGTTGCGACTAAGCCATTTTGGATTATATACAGTGGATTCTGCTTAATTGGGACATGTTGGGACTAAGCTATTTTGATACAGTGGATTCCGCTTAATTGGGACACATCGGGCCAAGCCATTTTGTTTCAATTAAGCGGCTGTCCCAATTAAACGAAGTAGTAATAAATTCTAAAACAAAATATGAAATTCGTAATTAAATGAATAATAAGTAATAACTCAATTAATTAATTTTTCTTAATTATTAGTAATTATTTAATAATCAACAAGCTATTGATCGATGACATCACATTTTTATAAAACTTTCAATCACGTCAGAATAGATACCTAATTATTAGCTTTTTAGCGATCTCCTCTGACTTTGTCTTCAACACTGGGCTGCAGATATTCACGCCTCACCCGCTAACTATAGAAAACCATTGATTTAATGCTTCTTCAACTTACTAGATCTTTTCCATCACGCTTTCTTTTGGATGTTCCAGGAATTTCTTTCTGTAATGCCCACTCCTCACCCAGTTATTTTCTTTTGTAGGAGATGCGCTATGGTAGATTTTGGTTTATTTCTTCTTTTTGTAGGAGAGCGTCTATGGTAGATTTTGGTTTGTTTCAGCGAAGTCTACCATGGCTTGTATTAAATGGCTGGCTTTTAATTTTATTCAGTACGATGGCTTGTATTAAATGGCTGGCTTTTAATTTTATTCAGCCAGGTATTTTACTTGAGTGTAAAATCCTTTCTTGTCATCTTGGCAAAGATTAGAACTTGAGTGTAAAATCCTTTCTTGACATCTTGGCAAAGATTAGAGTGTAAAATCCTTTCTTGACATCTTGGCAAAAATTAGTATATGTATGTATTATTTTATATAAGGAATTTTTAAAGAAAGCACATAACAGTATTAATATTTATATAAGGATGTTTTTAAAGAAAGCAAGCAACAAGTATTAGTATATTAAAATGTTGTTTTAATTTTTATATAATGTGCTTTTTAATAAAGCACAGAAGTATTAGTGCATATTTATATAAGGATTTTTTTAAGAAAGCACATAATAAGTATTAGTGTACGTAGTGTTTCAAATGTTATAATTTTTATAAAAGAAATTTTTTAAGAAAGCACACAAGTGTTAGTGTATGTAGTGTTGTTATACTTTTGAAAAATCCCTAAAATATATCAAAAATTGAAAATTCTTTTTCTGCTATCGCTTTTGAAAAATCCCTAAAATATATCAAAAATTGAAAATTCCTTTTCTATTTCTTGATATCTTGGCAAAGATTAGTGTATGTATGTATAGCCATACTTCTAAGAAAGCACACAACAAGTATTAGTGTACATAGTGTTGCCATACTTCCTAAAATCCCTAAAATATATCAAAAATTGAAAATTCCTTTTCTGCTATTGCCCCAATTAAGCGAAAAGTTGTCCTTAAATTATGTATTAGTTTATTAGTTTGGTTTCTGTTTTTTGAGATTTGGCCCAATTATGTGGCTGTCCCAATTAAGCAGAATTCACTCTACATAATATTTTTTATAATTTATACAATATTATTTCATTTCCACTGATATTTATATAAAAGTATCAAAAATATATCAACAAACAATTTTGTAAACATTTCTGTTGTAAATTTAGTCAGCATGCTAGTCACTTCTCCCTGCCAAATGTCTCATAAATATACTTTGATCAAATCTACTAATCTATAGATCTTCTGTATTCGTTATTTTGTTAAAATTATCATCTATATCCTATTCCAATTGTAGCTGAGAGTGATGCCACGGAATGACGTTGCCTACAGGACATAGTACACAACATCATATCCTTCTGCTCTTCACTGGACCATCTTCAAGGAGACTGATTGTCCTACACTCACGTAGTTTCGCAAAAATATAATAGTAATTTGGTTATTCGCAAATCTTAAGAATTTATAAGAAAAATATGTTTATGTGTTTTTTAAAGTGCTTTATAATTTTTTTTAATGTCAAAATTCTTAATAATTATAAATAAAATTTAAAAATTATAATTACTACTACCAAGAGGAGTGCAAAACATGGCCCCCTCCGATTTTGCCGATTTTTACATATGTTGTAGTACTACCCTCTCACAAATCCATGGTAAATAATACGACACAACTCTCAAGCATTCCTGAAAAAAAGGGGTTTAAAGTTTTCTATGTTGTTTATATAATGATTGATATTAAGATTTTAAGAAGTGTCACCGTATAATATTGTTTTTATAATGATTATCATCTGAATAGATGCACATCAGCCATAGAGATCGAGATGGTTCTTGATGAGAAATAACATCATCTATCTTTGTTAATTAAAATAAATGTTTTGTGTAAAAAAGTTTTTTAAATTTATTTATTAATTACATTTTTTTATATGTGTATTTAATATTTGTAATAGATATTTTAAAAGGCATTAGAAATTTAAATAATCACAAAATAGTAATTTTTCATTAAGAAAAATACATTGTGCAATAATCCATTTTAATTCGATTAAAAAAATTTCTTAAAAAGACAAGACTCGAACCTGCCATCTTCCAATGACATATTACAGTAATTGAACAATGAATGCATTGCGTGCGCTATGGTGACACTTCTTAAAATCATAATATCAATCATTATATAAATAATGTTTATATTTATTCATTACTGTATCTTTTGATTTTTCTTGCATAAATACTTGTGGAACTGAACTAAAAATGAATTAATTGATGATAATATTACAGATATCAACAGAATTGATGCACATAGAAAACTTTAAACCCCTTTTTTTCCGGGAATGCTTGAGCGTTGCGTCGTATTACTTTACTATGGATTTGTGGGAGGGTAGTACTACAACATATGTAAAAATCGACAAAATCGGAGGGGGCCATGTTTGGCACTCCCCTTGTAAGAAGTTTCAACATTTAAAGATAAATTTGGGAGATATGCAGATTATATCAACATTTATTATTTTTATTAATACAATGGCACCTTGCAATTCGACATTTGAGTTTCGTGGGTTAGGATAGTCTTTGAACTATTTCAGTCTAAAGTTGTATGTGACACTAATGAGGATAAATAAATTATTATATGACCGATGATGAATCTACACATGCTTATTTGTTATTAGGAGAAATGATCATTGGCCTATTGTGCGCCATCACGAATGTTTTGCTGTTTTGTCCATCACAAATGTTTTCATCAATAGAACAGCCTAATTTTGACACATGGCTTTAGACTGTTATCTTGACCAACTGAGACGTCTCTTACAAAAATTTAAGGATGAACATGTTTTGATATTTCATTTACAGACATAAACTGTCAGCGAAGACGAATAGATGAGGAGACATGTTGTAGTATGACTGATTGATTGTCAATTACTTCATTCACTGTCGCTAAATTTCCCTAAAGTTATTTGAAAGTATCCTCTGGCTGTACAGGTTATAAAAGGATTATTCAGTTTTATTTTCTTGTGCGAGAAACAGTGTGAACATCACAAACATTGCTGATATAGTGATGCCTCACAATTCAACATTTGAGTTTTGCAGTTTGGCGCATGCATGTGCATGGAATTGTATGATGTCATCTGCTATTTTTCAGTTCTTTTTCGGCTACTTTGATGTTTGCCCATGTTGTGTGTTAATTTTCAATTCTACATTTTTCAGAAAGTAAAAAATTTGTAATTATTATTTTTTTTTTTGAGTGAAATGTAAGGATGGTTCAAACAGAACTGACCAGAGAATAATTCCGAAAAGAAGAACACTTGATTGAGCAAAGAGATGAAGAAAAAAATTGTAAATAAAGTGCAGAAAGATAGAACAATTAAAATGTAACCCAAGTATGGTGTTCCTAGGACAACTGTGCCAACATTTTTCAGCAGAGAGAGAAGATTATGGGTGCTAGGGTGTCTGCTGGAAAACTTCATTCCAACCCATCCAAGGGCTAATAAATTGTGTTAGTATAAAATAGTGTATTTTGTAATTTAGTGTGTTATACAATAGTAAAATACATATACATATAATAAAGTAAATAATATACTGTATCTCTCTCACCTCACTTGTTAGGGGAGTGGGATGAGGACCAATAACGAATTAATCTATTTACATAGTCTTATATGGGGAAATATTGTCCCGCAATTTGACAGTTTCTCAATTCGATGTTACTTCAGCAATAGATTAGTGTTGAATTGCGAGGTACCACTGTATAAAAAAACAAATACATTAAAATGGAAGATATTTGTAAAATTTATTGATTTTTGTATTATGTTAATTACTATATATCCTTAACTATTAAATAATGTATAATTATCGTCTGAGAGATAAGACCTAAGTTAATCTACCAGAAAGCCAACATCTCAGGTGGACACATTGCACCATCTATTGAATAAGTTATAAAATTATGCCAATATTTGAGTATTTTGAAATTTTTTACAACAATTATCTTAAAAATATACTTAATAGTCAAAAACTCTAATTTCAACCCATAGAAACTCAAATCAAAAGAACTTATAAAATTTAATTGCATAGTCTTCGAGCTATTTCAGTGTAAAGTTGTACGTGACACTAATAAGGATAAACAAATTATTATATAAATAACTGTCTGTACAGGTCTTTCTGACTTACAATATTATTTACAAAACCTTAGATTCAGTAATTTATCACAAAAATACAAATAAATTTTGCCCAAACTTGCTTAGAATCTTGACAAATGATAAAACTCTAAGTCACAAAAAAAACTTAATTGTAATTTATAAAATAATACTTTTGATATGGCTTACATTTATTCTTAATCCAATCAAAATTATTTTACAATCCCATATTCATTATCATCAAAACTAATTTGTCCACTAGAAGCACTCAAAACATTGTTTTATAATAAACTGCCTGCCCAATGGCTGTCCCAATGTCAGTAATTGTCATATGCAGATCATCAGCCTCAGGATTGGTTGTACAGTGGTGCCTCACAATTTGACAGTCAAATTTTGCAGGCTGGTGCATGCATGTGCATGAAATTGTGTGATACCATTTGTTATTTGTGAATTCTTGTTGGCTGATTTAGTGTTTGCCTGTGTTGTTTGTGTTAATTTTCAATTCTGCATTTTTTAGAAAATAAAAATTTTGTGCATCTATAATTACTATTTTATTGAGTGAAATTTGGGGATGGGTTCAAAGAGAAGTGAACAGAGGAATAATTCAGGAAAGAAGAACACTTGGTTGAGCAGAGAGAAGAATAAAGAAATTGTAGATAGAGTACAGAAAGATAGAATAATTATAGATATAGCTCAAGAGTATGGCATTCTTAGGACAACTATGGCAATATTTTGGCAACAGAGAGAGAAGATTATGAGTGCTAGAGTGTCTGCTGGAGCAATGAAGATTTCTGATGAGAATAGATCTTTAATCAATGAAGAGATGGGAAAGTTGCTTCTTACCAGGATTAGAGAAAGACCAATGAAGGGAGATTCAGTAATTCAGGCAATGATCTGTGAGAAGGCTAGGTTAATTTTCGAAGAATTGCAGAAGAAAATTTCAAGATGTACCTAAGGTCAAACAGAGGAATTTAAAGCAAGTTGAGGCTGCTTTCACAGATTCAAGGGTAAAATAGGATAAAGAAGACATTCCAACATCCAAGGGCAAATAAATATTGTGTATTTTGCAATTTAGTGTGTTATACAATAGTAAAATAAATATAGTAAAGTAAATAATATAATGTATCTCTCTCATCTCTCCCCCATTAGGGGGAGTGGGATGGGTGTCCAACAATGAATTAATCTATTTTTCATAATCTTATATGGAAAATATTGTCCCACAATCTGACACTAGTTAGGCAACAGATTAGTGTTGAATTGTGAGACACTACTGTATTTGTAAATTGTTTCCTGATTGACAGATGAAAATTGGTTGCTGTCATCAAATGATAATTTTCCATGAATTAATTGCATCATGATCATCCACTACAAAGAACTTGCTAAAAGATTTATTAATAAAAATATGTTTTCTTGAATCAAATTTTTTCAATATAAAATAAATAAACAATTTTAATACTCAAGTAAATGTTAAATACAACAGAAAGATATACTTGGTTAACAGATTGACAGAAAAAAGTAGCAGCTGGAATCACAAAAGTATGCTGCACATATTCCACAAGTTACAAATAGTCTGCTGTTAACAAAGTTCACCAATAATTCTTAGATGATGGACTACAAATATGTAAGATGAAAACTGAAGTTATTGTTATTGATTCCTTATAGGTCTGGAGTTGATCATATTTAACTTGCAAAGCAACCTCCATTTATATCAAATGTGATATACATAAATTCTTATTATAATTAATTATGATGAAGTTTATAAATAAATATTTTGAGAAAAAAAATGAATGATGTCTATTTCTTTAAAAAGTAAAAATTATTTTTTTTTTATAAATTTTGCACATAATAAACTTTTCAATTAGCAATTCTTTTACTAAGCCATTGCTGCTACTCTCAGAATATCCAAACTATAAGTACAGTTTCTTCAAAGTTTGGTCAGTATGATTCAAACATCCATTCTCTTAAACAGTCAAAGGGATAAAGTCACTTGATTACAATTGGACTTAACAACTACATAAGGCTGTGATTACAGCAGATGTATGTTCTGATTTAAAAAAAAATTCTGATGAATATGTAAGAATCTATCAAAATGAACCAAATAAATCGAAAGCATTGAGAATAATACATTATATTTGTGAGATCCTATACAAGTATACTCAGCCATCGATTTACAAGGTAGATACGTTCTTGGAAAAATCGTGCAAATCAAAACCGTATAAAATGATCACAAATTGTTTATTTTATAATATAAAATAAAAAAAGATAATATATCAGCATGATACTGTGTGTTCTAGCATCAACTTATAGTACAGTGGACTACAATGTATTACTCACATACAACGAAATATGATCATGAATTTTAAATTAAAAATACACACTGTAATTCTTATAGTTCAACACAAAAACATACACTTCAATGAAATACAAAATACAATTACTAATTTTAACACTCTAAATGAACACACTGACTACTTAAAAAAATGGTAATGTGCACTAATAGAGTGCATAATAAAATAAAAATAGGACAGGTCCAAGTTAACTTCCTCACAAATTCAAAATTCGATACATTACATATCATGCAAAATACAAATATCAAATAAAAAGAGAATTTTTAAATTTTTATTATTTCATCTGTGATGAGGCCCAAAAAAACTTAAAAACCTTTGATGAAGGATGAATTAAAATTTTTAAACCTTCGTCTATCAAAACATTGTTATATAAAGAATAGTTTGTTTTGGCACAACTGCTTTGAGTGGTAGACAATGCGCTCATGTGGTAGCCTGTGAACTATCGGACACGTTCTGTGATACATTGAGAGTCGACGGTTGGGCCCTTTTCGATGTCGGGCTCGTGACAAAAGTCTCAGATTTCATTCCCTCTCGGTGACCCTGGATAGGATTAATATCAGCCAATCAAGAGCCATCAGTTAAGTTCAAAAGTGAAATTTCTCATTTGATTACATTATCAATTTGTTTAATTTGGATTTCAAATTAATAGTGTGATTCTCTTTATTTAAATTAACAATTACTATCCAAATATTATATAAATTTCATATACTGTTTTTTACATTGTTTAATACTATTATAACAAGAATTTATTCAATTCTATTCCATGAACTTCTGATATATATAAATATGAAGATCCAGTGATTTATAGAATGCTAGCCATTAGCACATCTTCAAATATTCCAGATGGGCTCGTTTAATCCAATTATTTACTTGACAACTGAAACCACTATAATAGTATGCAGGCTGTAAAGGGCCATTTTTTCCTTATGTGGTTTAAGGCTGATTTCTATTTGGAGGGTAATAAGTGCTGGGACATTCATATGCACATTACCGGCTGTCTACATGGAGTCAACAGTTAGATGGAGGATAGGGTTCAACCAGCCGGGCCTAGACTCCTCTTGAAAAAACTATTTGGAGGTATTTTCTTTCTATCCATGAAGATCCGGAAAATTGAACTTGGACCTTCATGGTTAGAAGACAATATGCTTCCACCGTGGCTATCAAGACCGATCATGAGATGGGAATTAAAACATCTTATTATTTAGCATCCATTAAGGCGCATTCTCACGAATCAAGTTTAATTAACCGATTATAGTTGATCAACAAAAGTTGAATGAAAACTATAGTGAGAAACTTTGTGCACACAAAGTTATTCTTATTGCTGTTCTGACAATTGACAATTATACACTAGTTCAAAGCTATCAAAACTGGGAAGGGGAATGTGCTGACGAATGCTGGAACTGGCGGAACAAATATGTGCATAGACTTAAGTTAATTTTGACATTGTGAATGCAATTTAAGATATTAACATACCAGAAATTAATATTAATCAGAACCTCGTAATTAATTTTCAAAATTAACATAAAAGACATTTTTGCTTTTTATTTTTTTATTTTTTATATTTTTATTTCGGTATTTTACCAGTTCCTTTGGTTCGTGTTAAATTTTTAATAGATCGCAAAGGTTGAGAAACACTGATCTAGATTTTTTCTTCCCTTTTTGATGTCCACATGCTTGATGCACATGCAGGTATGGGCAAAGGTACTTTTTATGCAAAGTTTCTTTGCATTTCCTTGGCAATTCTTGATTCCATAGTAAAAATTTTCTGTCTATTTACTATCTTGTCTATTAGTCTTATATATTTTCCAATTTCTATGATAATTCTATTGTTTGTATGAGCACAGTTCAATTTATTATAATAATAAATAGAATAAATTATATAATGTAAATTTAACAATAATATACAATTAGAACTTACCTTGTTTGCCTTTGTTATAGCAGTATTTCCCTGATGGACATTCTTTTTTGTTTTTTTTTTTTAATATTTTATATTTATTTTTACTTTCTTTTTTAAATACTGTTACATTATTGACAATAAGAGCCATAGAATATAATTTAGATATTAAATGAGAAGAAACAAAGATTGTCAGAAATGCTGGAAATTACAGAAGCATAGCTGAAAGGTTAAAATTGTTAAAGAGCATACAATGAACAGAAGTGATTTATTTACATGAATCATCTTAATTATCAACTACATGAGAATGGACTATGTCCATTTAATTTAAGAAGAGGATTAACTTTAAAGTGTATTTGGCTTATATGATTTTGTCAATATATTATGCATTACAATTTAGATTTTTAATTAAAATATTAATATATTATATATAGGCCTAATTGTATAATAATATTATATTTACATTATATTATTTTCTTGTATATAATTTTATTCTATTTATTATAATATTCAGGATATAACATAATTTATGTTGTTTAATATTAAGAATGATTTTATTTATTTGTGTTTACTTAAATATTATAGAACCTTACAGTTTTAAATTTAATTTGTTAGAATAGGCATTAAAAGATCTGTTCTAATTTGGAATTCATTATGTAACTGAACCTGACCATAAGTTAAGGTTGGAAATGTTTTATAATTAAAGATTTGTTTCCTAGAGTTTGTCTGTGTTTTTATCTGTTTTCATAGATCCAGGATACTAATAAATTCATGGATCTGATTTTATTAGTAGTTTTCATATCATAATAATAATAATTTCTTTAAAAATCAAATTAGTTTTGCATAAAAATATATAGATTTTTAAATTAAATATATAATTAAAATGAATATATTATAATTATTATTATTCAAAAATAATTTTGTTTTGCAGAAAGTATTGCATATTGAAACTAGAAACTTATGTGAATGTATGATAAATGGATGCTATCAACAGTTTATCAAAATCAAAACACTATCATAAACTATCAAGTTCTGCTGCCTAAAAGAAATACAAGGAATCCACAAAGCACTTTAAAGCGTAAAATGCTTTGTGAATTCCTCAAAACACTTGTTATCTTCAAAGTGATTTTGATATGTTTTGTTATTTTTAAATAATTTTTATTTATCAGGCAACCCATAAAGTTCTGTAGGATTTTCATATGATCAAATTGCATGTTCTCCCCACAGCATTCCTTCAGAAGTGAGACAGATAAGAGGAAGATAACATATTAGTGATTGTTTCCTCTTGTAACCGGCTGTTAGTGGTCATCACAGTTAAATGGATATCAGTGAGAGCAGGTCAAACATAGGAATCCCAAACAATGTTATATGGGCCTGTATGCTGTACGAGTTTAAACTGGGAATGAAAGCTAGGGCATAGGAAAAAATATACCAAGCATTTGGTAGGGATGTGGTAAATGAGCAGACTGTTTGGGCAACGAATTATTCTAGGACACATCATATACAGGAATTATTCTAGGACACATCATATAAGCCATAGACAGTGAGGTATTCGAGGCAGCTATTGAGGCTGATAGTGGCAAAGCATTCAATTGCAATACAAAAACCATTCAACAACACCTCCATCAGTTTGGGAAATGATATAATGGATCCCATATGAGTTGACTGCAATTCAGAAAGTGATATGAGCAAATGCCTGTGTTTCTTTGCTGTCTTGTCAAAGGATCTGTTTCTGGACAGAGTGCTAACCTGCGATGAGAAATAGGTTCTTTACGATACTCCATGGCACAATTATCATTGGTTGGCATCATATGAATCTCCTCTCAAACAACTAAAACCACCACTGTTACAATAGAAGGTTATCTTCTGTATTTGGTGGACTGTTTGGAATATCGTATATTGCAAATCACTGCCATCTGGCCAGTTAATCAAAAATCAACTGTATACTCTTGGCAATTTGAACATGTGCATGAAAAACTGAAAACCATAGAGCCAGCACTTGTGAATTGCAGAAGTGTCATTCTGTTACAGGATAATGCAAAGTGACTTGTTGCTAAGGTTGCATGTGTAATTACACTATGGCTTATAAAAGGAAATTATGAAAAATAAAAATAGTTCACAATAAAAGATAACTTACATATTCCAGTTTAATAATAGAACTGTGACACCATTATCCGACTTGTTTGAGAAACACTAATGCATCCCCATATTCCCCTGATACTGCACTTTTAGATTACCATTTGTTTCATTCATTAGACAACCAACTGCGAGGACAATGGTTCCAAATCCTCAATGAGGTGATACACACATTGGATGACTTCTTTGATTCACAATCCAATTCTACCATTATGAGATCCATAGTCTGCCCAAGCATTAGAAACAGGTCATTGCTGCTGATGGGGACTTTTTCTGATTTTCATCTTACTTTGTGTTATCAGGTTTCTCTTTGTAAGGTAAAAATTCAACAGAACTTTATTGGTTACCTTATATAATTTTATAAAATATTAAAATCTAATTAAAAAGTTACAAAAGTATCACATATATTCTTGAATCGGAAGTTTTCACTTGTTTATTTCAGATTAAAAAAACAAAATTCCTGTTCATCAAATCAATCTTCTCCTCAAAGTAATTATTGTATGCTCTATTACTTATAAATTACCTAATATATATAAAATATTAAAATCTTATTATTGAAGTTTACAAAAGCGATGGTAATACAATTAAAATTGGAAGTTGTTGCATGTGTGTTTCAAATGAATGCAATTAATATTTTGACATTTTGTCTAATTATTGTAGACAAAATGTTAAAATATTAATATATAAATATAAATTTGAAAGCAATTTCCTTTGTGTTTCTGTTACGTATCGTGTTGGTCGTTTACGTATCGTTGATTACGCGCTAGTGTGTCAATTACTCTACAATAATTTTTTCTTGGTGTTGGGATTTTTTTTCCGTCAGTGTATTTTCTTCTAAATACAAAATTATCCGATTCTTCTATAAAAGTTGTACGATTTCTATATATTAGATACTTCAAAAATTCCTAAGTACCAAGTTCAGTAATAAAAAATGGAATAATTAAAGGTAGATAACAAATATTTATAAAATTTATCTACGATTTTTATTGATAAATTTATAAAGATAAAAGCTATCTAGTTAAAATACTAACTTTCTGAATTCCGATCAAATAATACTTTTTGAAATTCTATATAACTTACAGTTTCTCTCTCCTTAAGATTAATGCATAGATAACTTGTAGGTACGCTTATGGAAAGAAAATTAATGGAACGGCAAATTGTAAATTAAGCGTGGTCAATCATGGTGGAGAAATCGAAATTGGTCTTTATGATAAAAAAGTAAGTAAAGAATTGTTTCGTATATTAGTGCTGAAGAAAGCCGTACCGCCAAATAATTCCTAATCATAAATTATAAATCTTGGTCCTAGCTTTGATTTAAAAAGCGCAATGTTATTAAATGTGGTGTTTCTATCCATTATTAATACTTAATTATTTGATTACTATCTGTCCATTCCTTATATTATAATTTCTTAAAAATTTCTCGACCCTATAAAAATCCTCATATCTTTATTATTCGCAGATAATGATTTTTATAAAAGCAGAATAAATTCTGAAATTTTCGATATAATCAAGTTGGTAAGAAAAACTTTTCATGAAGATAACGAATCATTTTTATGTTTACGCTTAATTTTATGTTAAATTGGACATTTTCAAATTAAACATTAATAAATGGAATATATCATTTTTCATCGGTTATCTAATGACAACCTCGCGATTATTTCCACCATAAGGCAACAACATTTTCCGAGTTAATCGATTCATTAGTTTTTTAATTCGTAATAACAAAATATTACGAATCGAGTACGATTACCATCATGGATATTAATCGAGAAAATTATCTTTATTCTTACAGGTTAATGAGGGAGAAGCCACTTTTGCTTTTACTTTAGTAGAAATTTTGCGGAGTGCCAGTATTAACACCTTTCCCCAGGGCAGCAAACTTTCCATTAAATGTTTTGTTATCGATGCGGCCACCGATATTAAAGAGGAGGCGGAGGAGGCAAAGATTGACTTGGCTAAATCTCCTTACCTGATTTCATTCGATCAGCCTTTGAAATATTTTAAACCCGGAGTCACCTCCGTTTTAAAGGTAAAAATAATAAAATACGGCCCATGGGTATGGGTCGATCTAGTTAAATTTTCATATTTTTTAGATTAACGTGACGTATATCAATGGAAAACCTGCAGTCGACGTTCCTATCATACTTAATATTACCGATTCTCATAAAAAGCCATTACAGTTCTTTCGAGCGAAGAGTGACAGAGATGGGTGCGTTTTCTATTACTTCCAACTTCCAACTGGACCAGATCCATTTACAGTCACGGTAAACATTTCTGTTATTAGAGAACTACGGTATGTCGACCTTAGTTAAGTCCAAGGGTCACATGATTAATAATAAGAAGAATGATAGCGCTAGAGTTGTCTTATTTCTAATAATTTAAATATTTTAAGTCAAAGAATTAATTTTGCCGCCATTAGGTTGACTTAGAGGTTGACTTTACCTTCCAGTTCTATACAATACTTTGATGTTAGTAAAATATTAATTTTTATCCAATCTGTAAACTCTCGATGGTAAATAAATATGTCGACACCAAATTAAAAGAAACTCAATATAATTTTCAGGAAAATTTGGCATATATTCTTTTGTTTTGGCAGGTGACTACCAACGACGAAAGGTATAATTCGGAACAGCAGTCTCGGGCCGTTCATTACTCTACAATAATTTTTTCTTGGTGTTGGGATTTTTTTTTCCGTCAGTGTATTTCTGAGAATTTTGATAGAAAGTTCTTTGTTGTTTCATCTCATTTCGAATTACGTTTTGAATTATTACAGTAAGCCAATGTATATTCTGAGTGATGAATATTCTGATTCTGTGCATGAAAGTTTTTAAATCAAAATATTAAATAAACTTACCAGCAAATATTTTATAATTTGAAGAATTTTATTTATTATGAATGAATTGGCTACATCTACGAGGAATTAAAAAAAGGGAAGAGAAAATCTTTATTAAGGCAAATGTTGTTGTGATTCGGCCAATCGGAAAGCTTCCAAAAACTCATTCAAATCAATGGAACCATCTTTATTCAGATCGATGGATTTAGCTAAATCTCTAATATCGTCTTCCTTAAAATGGCGGCCAATTTTCTTTTCTATTTGGTTGCATGCTTCTTCAAACTCTTTCATTGATATGGATCCTAGAATTATCATTATTTTATACTATTTCTAATTATTGATAAATATAAAAGATTCGTAATGCTATACCTGATCCATCTTTATCTATCATATTAAATACACTCTGGAGAGCTTCATTATTTTGATAGAGAGTTTCTAATAAAGAAGGACGATACTGAAAAATATAAAATGTTAAAATTATCTATGGAGAATGAAGTTTAAACATAGATAACCGAATTTTTGCTTTAATATTATTATTTAATTTTAAATCCAGTTTCTATTGAACAAATTCACGAGTTATGAAGTTTGCTGTTAATGAAAAAATTTCTTGTTAATTATTTAAATGATTGTGATATACACCATATAAAAACAGAACAATGATCCTTACTTGCTGAGTGGAAGCATTATCTTCTAAAGTCGTTTGATATTGGACGGTATTCGAATCTGAATCTGTCAAAACTATTCTAGAAGACAAGAGACGCCAAGGAAGATTAAGTCCTGTTACTGATTCCATAATAAGGCACCAATCATTGAGAGATATTAGACCTAAACATTCAAATTGTTAATGTTCTAAGAATACTTAAAATGTTCCAATTTGACATTTGGAAAAAATCGGAATATTGATTTAATCATCATCCTTATCAGTCTTGAATTCTGATCGATTTTATCGATCATTAAAATAAATTATCTAAAATAATTCCAATCGACAAAAGCAAAAATTTTGGGAAGTGCTTACCTGTTTTGTTGGGATCGTGTATTCTGAACTGTTCTAACAGCTGATTAGAAAATTGCATAAGTTTTCGTTTTAATTCTGCAACAGCGGATTTTTCGATATATCCGTTCCTAAAAGTTCAATAAATTTGTTAACTTTTTATATTTCATATTTTGTTCTTATATTACTTGAAAATTTCCTTTTCAACTTAACGTTTTGCTAATAATTTAAAAAAGTTAGCATCACTTAGAGCAATGCTGAAATTTTCTGCATTTACCTACATATCTAGACATAGAAATGTAAGATAATATTAGATTTTTACATTAAATAGTTAAAATTAGGATTTATAACAGCAATAATCGTTATTTTGTCGATTAATATGTTAACTTTTATGCAGAGTTTACTGACTCAAAGGTTAAATAGTCCTCATTAATAGTATCGATTTATTATTTGTTATTCATTTAGTTAGCATGATTAATATTCTAAAATTAGTAGGAACACTTATTAACTCTTCGTAGCTATGCGATCCCTTATGATTACGACAGTTTGCCACTACAAAAAAGTTATATCACATCAAATTCGCGTCGGCATGATTAATATTCTAAAATTAGTAGGAACACTTATTAACTCTTCGTAGCTATGCGATCACTTATGATTACGACAGTTTGCCACTAAAAAAAGTTATATCACATCAAATTCGCGTTGCATCGCGCCACATTTTAAAATATCGCGCGAAAGGTTATATCACAGTTGTAAAATTTAATTTTGTAATTGTAATATAACATATCCATTAAAAATAAAACAGAGACCTGTAAAAATCGAAAGGTTATATCACAATTCGAGTCGCGTAGCGTCGCATATTATGTGATACAACGCTACGCAATGCGAATTGTGATATAATTTTCTTGATTTTTACAAATTTTAATTATTTAAAACTTCGTAAGTTCTAAAATTAGTTAAATAGGCCTTATAAAATTCTATATTATCTAAGAACGTTTCAATGTAACCTACCTTTGTCCAATGGACAAATTATAAGTCGATTCGTTGCCTATATACATAACTATATGAGGATACAAAGTCGGACCAACGAATTTTACGTAAGCACCTCTATTGCTACCAATTTCGTAATAATTCGAAGCAGAAAATATCGTCAGAACCTATAATCAAGTATACAAATATAGCATCCATTTAAATATTAAATCCATAAAAGATTATAAATTTTACTACACCTTTCCATCGTGAGTAAATTCATATCCGTCAGCTTTACATTCGTGAGATCTAACAATCATATTCAAATGGTGTCGTTCCAGAAAGGATTTCGTCACATCCGGTCCAAAATAACTTCCGCCACCTCTAAGAATATTTGGATGGCAACCTAATTGCGAACTAGGATCGCTCCACAAAAGATCTACTACCTAAAATTAAAACAATTTCTGGAAAATAGTATTTTTTTTTAATTTTACTTATTATAAAAAACCATTACCGGAGTCTAACATTAAACTCACTTGTTTCCATTCTTCGGCATCGTATACCAACTGTCCGTCATCGATAAAAGGCCTCATGACAGTCAAGTACTAATATGTAAATTATTTAAAAGATCTTGTTAAAAGTTCGGTAACAAATATAAAAAGATCAGTTAATGATGATAATTTCAAGATAATTGGAAAAAGTACTTTATTTTTAGAAAAATAGTTATAACGGAGGTGTCTCAACTTAAAAATCGATATCTATTCGTGGAATAAAATATGATAGCGAAACCACTATCTACATCTGACATTCATCTATGAATGAAGAAATATGCTTATGTGTGATAATGTGTTTAATGAAAATGTCACTTTTTAATTTTAAATTCTTAAGCTATTTAAAAATAATTAACATATCAAAAATTATTTTAATAATCTTTGCACCGATATTATTTTTATTAAGAATGATTTTGCAAATACATTTTGCATAGAGAAATCTGAGGAATTTTATACTTAAGAAATTTTTAAAATTTTCTTATAAAATAATTATTATTTTATAACAAATTTTATATTATCATAAGTGAATACAGCTTAGAAGATTATATGCGTGCGTGCATGTATATACTTTTTTTTATTTAAACCTAAGAGAGATTTTAGCATTATGACAACTATTGTTAAGCATCAATATGTCATTAATCTTTCTATTATTTGCTTCACCAAATCAAATTTCTTTTTTATTCTGTAGCATTAAGTATCAATACATGATACATAATAAACATTAAAGCTATGAGTAACATGGCTTACTTGCATTACTTATATAGCGTTTAGATGGCAATACAGTATACACAATATTGAGTCAGTTTATGATACACAATATTGTTCAGCGTTATTAAGGATAATTCTTTAGATCGCTCATTTTTTTCATTCTGACCCATAAGTCTCAATTTTTCAGCATTAAAGTAATGGCTGGCTGTATTATTCCTATTATTTTCTATACACGTTGTACATAAATTATAAATAAATTGCATTTTAAATATTGCCCGGGCAGCGATGTGCAAATCGATAGAAACTCTATAAATTAATTTATGTCTCAATTAATTTTTCATTTTACAAAGTATAAAGATTTGAAGCAGATTGATATCGTTGCAATAGATGTAATAAAGTGACTATATTAATAAATGATATCATTGAAAAATATTTAATTCGCTAATCCCAACAGAAATATTTCCTACAAATATAATCATCTAATTAATGTGGAACGTAAACCATATTCTCCTTAACTATTCCTTCTAAACATGCAGTAAAATGATTTATTTCTATTTTCCTGTTCTATTTTCCAATTGTTAGACTTTAAAGACATTTTACACACTTTATGGTAATAGTTTTAATATGATTTAATATTTTTAAACTTAAATTAAATGTTATGAGTTATTTTTACACAAAGAATTAGACCAAATGTAACAGTAATCTCCAAAAATTTAATTTTTACGCAGATTAACAGAATTTATATCATATTAAGTATTACCTTGTCTTTTCTAATGGTCACTTACTTGTTTATAAGGAACAAATGAATATAATTAATATTTTATAATTTATTTTCGTTAAATTATTTCTTCGTAATTAATAAAGTAAGCCTTTCACTAGGTATAACCTACTCAATATAAAAACGATCCTAAAAGCAATCAAAAAAGACGAGTATGCTATGCATAAAATAGTCAAAGAAATATTTTTAGCCAAAAAAATTATTAATCAATCAAGATAATTTGTAACTTTTTAAAACAAACACTAGAGGGAATCCACGATAACCAAACGATTCTCGCAAACGATCTTATAAACTAAAAGCCCCCTAGTGGAAATTAACTGCAATAATTTAATAATTTTAATGCAATTTGAATTGTCTTATCAATCTCTTAATTAAGAAAGATTTTTATCTGAATATTATTCATCAATCATCAGAAATAAGATAATTTTTGACGCAAAACTCAGTACTTAATCATCCGAAAATAAAGGGTATTAATATTTTAAAATCAATTTGATTTTCAAAGAAACTATATATCGGTCAACTAATTTCCTTTCTCGTTTCTAGGCCCAGCTATACGATTTTTATAAGACCTAACGGTTGTATATACAGATCGAAAAATCGATTACGGGATCGATGTTCATAAAATGTACAATACTTTATTGGATGTCGATTAAAGAGAATTCTATATAAATCCCACAATCTGTTTGAAATGAAAACATTTCAGATATCCGCTTCAATATTTGAAATCTTTATCGAAATTAAGTGCTAAAATACTAAAATATTAAAGCGTTTATTCGATACAATAAACAATTCTGGAAAGAATTAATCGCTAATTTCTGCTTTTCTGGAATAGTTAAAAATTGGGATACTTTATCAAAAACTGTTACTCAAATCGTCCGCCATTTTTAAATGACTAAAACTTTAAACATTTTAAAGGTTTAATTGTTAAAAGATCATTGTCAGCATCAATAACATATCCCACTAACTTTCATAAACATTTTAGTGGACACGAAAACAACATGGTGATCTTACTAGTTCCAATTTCAGAAAGAAAGTAGAGTAATAACAGAAATAGTAAATATAATATCGTTAACTGTGTGGATAATATAATAAATGTTCTCTTTATTCATTTATCAAGAATAAAAGTCGATTTATCATAGACATATTCAATGTTATTCATTCTAATTTCAATAGTAACGATCAATGTTCTACAGGAAAAATTCAATTTTCATCAGTTTCAGTTGGTTTTTTTTTAAATTAACGTTTATTTTTGATTAAATTAAAACAACAATAATCACTGTATTAATGTTTTCCAACTATTCGAAATTATTGTTAAAAATGACATAAAATTTTATAACAGTTCGATCGTTTTTTATTTTTATTAAAAAAATAATCGCTTATCAAATTTCTTATTCTACAGAATTACGATATAATCCATTTAATAATTTTTATCATCATTTTTAGCTCATTTGAACGGTCAAGCTATAAAAACTTTAAATAGCTCATTGTTACGTCATGAAGCAGTTACGAAATAGGTTATTATTACAACTTACGTCATTATTGCGTAATAATCTTTACGATCAAATCAATTAGAGAACACGATAGTTAACGATATTTTTTTCTGTCAATGTTACAATATAGGAGAGATAAAAAAAAAATCATAACGCCATTATGAATTGCTATTTTTAAATAAACTGTAAACATACCTGATGCCTATTCAAAAATGCGATGTTGTTGATTTCGATATCGTTGGTGATACCTCCATGAACCACAAAAATTTTGTTATCTATAATCGAGGCCAAGGGGAGCCAACCATAAATATCTTCAACCAGATGCAATATCTTTGCAGCATGCTTCTAAATTATTATTTAAAATAGTTAATTAGTAATTAAAATTTTAAATTTTGTTAAAATTCTTTACTTACCGTATATTTAACCATTACTTCTTTAATAAATCCATATCTAAGAAATAATAATCACCATTTTATTGTTAGTTTGTTGTAATGTTTTCGTATAAAGAAAAATATTTAATGTAAACAGTTACCTTAAATTTAAACTGAAATCTTCGTGATTTCCTCGATTTAGGAAAACAGATGTTGGCCATACGAGAAGACAGCATAGGAGAATGATTAAAATTTCGATGGAATGTTCTCCACGATCTACATAATCTCCATTGAAAATATATGGATTATCAGGTGCAGGAAGACCATTCTGTAATGGATGCAAATTTATATGATGTACCATAATGATGAATGCTATTTATAGATATAACCTATAAATCAAGTTCAAGAACAAGTTACAACATGTGAAATTCATAATTTAATACAGGAATATGTAAATTTGTTTTATATACAGTTCTGTGTTAGTAAAGCTTTTAATTTATATATGCCATTGCTCTGTATATTATCACAGACAGTTTAAAATCATAAATCGGTATACTATTTATTATAATTAAAGAAAATCTGAAAAAATAAAGTCTTCTATCTTTAATTAGATAATTTCAGATCGATCGTGTAATTTCATAAAAAGCGACATGGAATTCCAGACAAGCAGGAATTCTATATCGCTTTTATGAAATTTATACTTTTTTTTTTTTTTTTTGGAATTCCAGACAAGCAGGAATTCTATATCGCTTTTATGAAATTTATCTTTTTTTTTTTTTTTTAGCACTTTCGTGTCATATAAAACTTTTACAAACGACATAAAGTTCAGTTAAGTAAAAAAAAATAGTTGTTAAGTTAATTATGATATCTTTATTAACAGTAGATCGATTTAAACAAATCGATCTATTGTTTAAATCGATCTACTGATCGATCGTTACAATGAATTTTCGATATTGTTATATTGAAGGTCAAAACTATCAACAAAATTAAAAATTTTAAAAATTCTGTTAATGCTTTTGGTCTTCAATATAACAATATTCAAATTTATTACTTTTATTCAATAAATTTCTAAACTGTAATTGCTTTTTCTTGATATGATTTTTTGTAGTGTTTAAAAATATCTTCTGGAAAGATCATCTTGTTTATGAAAAAGTTAATATATATCTTAATATATTGAGGCATCTTTCTATTTCTTTCATATTTTATTAATATATTTTCTATACCGAAAAATATATTCGGAACGAACGGTTTTATGGAATAGAAAAGCGATACTCTCCAACAGAAATCATTTCAAATTTTTTATTTATTTTCTAAATATTGAAAATAATTGTTTTTTGAATTTATGAAAAAATGTAATTTTAATTGTTTCTATTTTGTAAATTTTTTTCTGTAATACTATTTTCAACAAATAGAATAAATAAAAAATGCGCTCTTATTTATTCCAATAAATTTTGTGATATTTTTTTCGGGAAAAAAGTATTAAAAATTAAACAGTACAAATAAAAAAAGAACATAAAAACTGCAGATTCAATATTTTCATTAATAAAATAGTAGGCTTATATATTTTTCAATATAGCAGCCAATATAACGAAATGAAATTTGGAAACTGATAAAAAATTACATTGTAAAAATATATAAATATATATTTTTCAATATAGCAGCCAATATAACGAAATGAAATTTGGAAACTGATAAAAAAATTACATTGTAAAAATATATGAGAGTTATTTTTGCTTTGATATTTTATCATTTAAATTCTAAAAATCATCCATTGCTTTTCTTCCATTCAAAGTTTCGCTTGTAACATAAAAATTATAATAAAAGGAGCAATAAATTGAAGATTACACATCTTTTTAGCAGCGGTATATTATAGTAAAAGAATTCATAAATATTAAATTTTACTGTGTTATAAATAATAGTACTTTTCAATTTTTTGAAACTATTATCCATTCGGCAAAAAAATCAAATATTAAAGAGTAATAGATTTAATTTTCATAAAAATTATGTTGAATCATAAATGTTCTTGAATAATGGATGATCAAATTAAAGATGGTTGTGTATAAATCTAAAATAATTTGTATTTTATTTAAAGAATTATTGGCATGTCAACAATAGATATGTTTTGCCAATAATTGTGCTTATCAATGAAAACATATAATGTTCAAAATATTCATTTGTGTATGTTTTCTGGGTTTAGATTTAATTTATATTTATAATCCTATGAGTTTATATATTTAATTGTATTAAATTAGATGACATTCTGCCTCCGAGGACAACCGTTCGCCTTTTACAATAATTATGCAATCTGCCGCGCGACTGATGCGATGCGATACACGGAAGTCGCGCGATATGAATTTCTTACCACCAGTTCTTAAATATATTTTGAAACCTCGTATAAATTATTAATTTTATTATTGATAATATTATGTATATAATTCAGAAACATCCCGTATTAAAATTCTCGATTCAGAGAAATCCCGCATAAAACAAACTTTTACTTTGTAAAATATAGTGAAGAGATCTTCCATCTTTCCATGCAGATCCCCGCAAATAGTAATTTGTCGCGCAAATGCCGTTGACACGAAGTTAATATTGGGTTTCTGACGGAGAATCTTTCTCGCTCCATGGAAAATTAATAAAACATATTTCGCATGAAGAATCTATAATAAAAATAAATAAATAAATAATGATTTCGATCTTTATGTAAGTCTATATTTTGTTGTTGTACACCTTTACCTTCTTTCTTTTGAACGAATCTATCAGTTGAACTACATCTTCGGCATTTAATGGTTGTTTCAGATGCGGTCCTTCGTACGTATTTTCAACTTTAACCAAATCCAAATTCGTTCTGCGAAGTAAATCAGCGTCTTCGCTTTCAACTTTAGTCCAAGTTTTTGGCATATCTGCAAAAGCAGTAAAAAAGAATAATTGATCGTAATTTGAAGAATGTCTATTTTTAGGTAAAGAAAGAGAGAAATCTTCCTTTTTTTTAAGATAATAAAAATGTTTTTCATCCACGCCCAAACTGAACGTCGTTTTGGGGTGTGTCTCACCTTTTGTTGGTGGCAAAGAGAAAATGGCATAGCCATTGGTGGACGAAATATTTGTCATACACGTTAACAAATCATTGAAGAAATTGTAGACCTGTAAAGAAACAGTGTAATAAAATTAAAGAGCACTCAATACAGAATTTTTACGTCTTTATGAATTTTTTACTTTTGTTTGATCTTGTTCGCCCGCGTATTCCAGTGATTGAAAAATACTCCAAGAACAACGTCTCCTGACTTCCTGTAAGGCCAAATAACGTCTGTACCACTTCTGTATCAAAACAGCAGCATTAAACACTATAAAAGAGTATTTTTTTAATATTTTTGTTTAGCCATTTAAACAGTAAAAATTTTTTCAGTATCTTTCCTACTATTAGAGTTTAATACATTTATTTAGATGCGAAAGATTAAACTTATTATTGAAGAGCTCTGTATCCAATTATTTCTTTATAGAATCATTCAAAATTATTTTTTATTATAAGAAATTAATTTATCTAATCACTCGTTTCATAAATTTTTGATGCTTACTTTTTATTCTACCAACTAATTATTTATCGCATCAATGCTACTACTCAAGTTAGTTAAGCATAGCACAGTACTATAATTTTACACGTTTTTAACACCGAATTATTGTTTAACGTCTAGAAAAATCCGTACGAGTCTAAATCATATTCTTCTCATAAGATTTTCAACATAAAATGCGATTTATTCAGCGACGTTTAACACGAAATTTTCGAGCAATTAAATATAAAAAGTCTGTTAAACACGGTATAAATAATAGTTAAAAACTCTATTCCTATTTAAAGCATTAGAAATGAGTTAATGTGACTAAGATCATGAAAGAAATCAGTGTACACTCACGAAGGATAACTTGTAAACAGATACTTCGGATTACGTCTATAACATGCAACTCCACGTTAAGCATACAGATCGCAGAAATTTTGAATACTTATCTGAATATATTAAAATTTTCGGCTTCAAAACAATCTAATTAAAGGTTAATAACGTAATGGAGCTTTCGTAAGTTATCGAGTATCATCGATGATAAATATTTAATGGCGATTAAAACTTTAAAAAGTTTTTTTAAAATTCACGCCCAATAGCCGATTTTTAAGTTCTATACATACATTAATGAAAAAATTTTATTCAATTTTTATAATTTTTAGGAAATGTTCTATTTTTAGCAGGCACAATTAAAATAGTTATTTTAATGTGTTTACATTATGGGCTCTACATAAATCACAATCGTTTATTGTTAAAATCAAAAGCGGTGTTTTAACCATATTTGGTATACATTTTCTATATTATCTAATTGTTCTTGATGCTTAAAGGGGGGAAATGAGGAATTGTTTTACTTACCCCTTTCAGTAGTGCTCATAGCTCTCTTTCTGTTATTTTTACTTCCTTTTTTGCCTAGAAGGGAACTGGCACACCCCATTCCTTCCAAGGAAAATAATAATTTAAACGAGACGAATCATCGATGGTCATCATTTAAACAGTGATAAAGCATATCTCTCAGGAGAATCCTATTTGAACTTCTCCCATCTGCCATACTATCGACAAATAGTTCGTCTGCGGATTGTCACATGACTTTACGTCATTGCACGCGATTTCGTAGTCTATCTATCAGTGATGCCACAGAATGATCGACAAAATTTCATTTTCCTTTTTTCATTTTTCTTAAGAATCGTAATATTGTTAATAAAATAAAATATCTAATTTATTCATTTAAAATTTTTATCATCAAAAAATAACGTAAAATTAATTCTTTATATACAAATGTTCTTGGCGCCATCTGTTATTCAAGGACATAACTAATTGAAACAATCAAATAAAATTTTAACGCCTATATTTTTGATAAATCATAAAATATTTTAAATATGAGGCTAAGTAATTAACCCAAAAATTTATTTTTTTAAAGATAATGATGTAAAAATGAAGACATATATCGATTTTATATTGGATAAGATATCATTCGATGGTAACAGTTATATCGTGACTTACGATCATTAAATACAAGAAAAGAACTGACCAATATTGTTTGTATTTTATGGGAATAGAAACAAGTTTTTTTCTATGAAATTATTTTTGGATATTCTTCTAACAAATACCTTGAATTTTTCTTGCGAGAGAGGAGTTTTATTTAAAGTTAATTCAACTGTTAAACGCTTAATTTGATTATTAGTTACAGACTAGCGGTGGCGACAATGGATGACTTGGGACATTGTGCTTCTCCATAATCTTCATGACTCTCAAAAATGATAAAAAAATTTCAAATGTTGTGCGACAAATAGTTTAAAATAGATCTATGCAGAACATTTAAAATTTTATCATGTAACAAGATCATGTAAACACTTCAAAATTAGTATTCATAAATATAGAATAAAAGAGAACCACCGTATAAAATTTGAATTCTCTGAGCTACTCTTGAATCTTGAGCTACTCTATATTTTTCTGACAGCCAGAAGAGCAAAAATATATAGAAATTATCATCAATTTTACTTGTAAAATTTACCTTTTTTAATAAGTACTGCGAATGCTTTCATTTATTAATTCTTTCGTTTAGGATATATCATTGTTTTTGATTTAATGTTCTGCTGCCTTGGTAAGCACATAAATATTTAATACAAAAATCGGATTGTAAAATAATAATGTAGTTTCGAAAACTAAGTAATTCATTCACCAAATCAGTTTCTACACAAAGGCGTCTCAAATATCAGCACCGGCACTGGCTATACTAAAACGTCAATAAATAGAATCAGAAAAATCGGAATTTTGATGTTTCGCCGCCATTTTGTAACGGTATCATTTACCAATCTCAAAGTTAATAAACATGTGCCTTCAATAGTATATAACAGGGGTAGCCATGTCTTTACGAACCATATAGGAGAATCTCAAATACTTGAGAGCCGCAATCAGTTTTTTTTTTTGAGTCAATGAGAGCCATATCAGTTTTTGGGTTAATCTTAACAATGATTTCAAAATTATTTATTATATATTTTATATGCATTTATTTCATTTATGTGCATACTACATTACAAATTACAAAATATATTATTTTTACAAATTAAGTAGGCATTTGCTCTATATTAATTATTCATTTTCATGCTATGGAGCCACATTGAAGGTACCAAAGAGCCGCAATTTGGCTACCATTCGTATATAAATAGTCTTTGAAATTTTAATGTTATGTAATATTTGGTTCTTGAGATATCTCGATGACTGTGAACTGATATACAATTCTTTAATTTTCAAGATTTCCAATACTACGTAATCTAATTACACTGTACAATAATAGAGTAGCTAATTTTAGTCTCATTTTGGAATTTTCAAAAACTTTCTTTGAAAAATTAAGTTTATTAAAATTTTACCTTTTATCTATATATTGATGAAATAAATGCAAGTAGACATTTTTCTTTCTTTCTTTTTTTTATAAAAATGCTTCTATAAACCATTCAGAAAAGAATATGATAAATATACAAGAGATGAATGTATGATTTTTTTATCGGAAAAATCTCTGGATAAAGCATGAAACATATAATTAAGAGTTTAAAAAAAATTTGGGAGTTTCAACATCTGATATGAAGTATTCATAGAATTTGCACTTTTCAGATTCAGTACATATCGAATAAAACAATCAAAATAAAACAAAAAAAAATATTTTTGTTTTCATTTAAAAACCGTGTAAAGGCGAAACCATGTAAATTAAGTGCCATGCAAATCGAGGGCTAGGTGTATGTTGAATATACAGATAGTTCAAACTCGTTTTTTTTTTTAATTTTATTATCCATTAGAATCTAAATGTGGATATGAAAAGACTCCTTGCTCTTCTATATAAGAAATATTTATGGGATATAAAAATTTGATATTTTGACTATTTCCTAATATTCTCATGAATTCATATAATTTTACCTTAGTTAATAAGAGATTTACATAAAATCAAATAATGTAAATGAGATTATACATATAAATATGTATAATCTCATTTTCTTATAAATGGTAGATATTCAATACGTACAAATCAATTAAGTCAATAATGGATAACCAATTTTTCAAAATCTCTGTTATTAGATTGTAGATATGTAGTCATTTCTTAATTTTTGAAAACAAAATTCAGATAAATTTTGTCTTATAAATGTATAAATATATTAATTGTGTTTTATTATGATTCTGTAAATTTATAAAATTTCTGTTAGGTTTCTTTGGTCAGAGAAGCCCTATGAAGTGTGATCCAACAGGTATACCTGAAGATATTATCAAACATATTGGAAATCAGTTTAGTTCACCTCCACCTGGTAATTTCAAGATTCATCCTGGTATTAAAAGAATATTGAAATCTAGGATGGAAATGGTAGATAATCGTTGTGTGGATTGGGCATTAGCTGAAGCTATAGCCTTTGGTTCTCTTCTAAAAGAAGGAATTCATGTTCGTCTCAGTGGACAAGATGTAGAACGTGGAACTTTTAGGTAATTTTAAAATAATTTTGGTGTTAATTATAACTTTATATTAGAATTTCAATTATTTTAGGTAAATATGATTGAAAGTGCTTTGAATTACTGAAAGATTCAGATTGTGTAAAAATTTACTTTCCAAAAAAATCAATTTTGAAATTTATGATTTTATTAATAGAACTCAGTTTATGAATGTAGTTATGAACATATAATTTGTATGTAAATTTTTTGTAAATCAGATTGTTTGTAACTTAAATACCGTTATTATTTTGGCTCTAAAAATATCGAATTAACTTTATATATTATATATTGTAATATATTTCACAATTAGACCAATTATAAGTTTCTTTCTTCATAGATGTTAATGAAAAATTCTGAATATAAAATAAAGACTTTTTGGTGTAATCACTGCCATCTTGAAATACTGACACAATATGTTAACTGTGTAATTTTACATTATATTGGTTGCTAGAGCATTCTGATATCATAATGTTTAAAATTCTTGAAGGTATTTTTAAATTTCATGTTCATAAATATGAATATTCATAACTAGAGGACTGCCTATATTGTTCCTTTTGTAACATGTTAAAAAAAATCTTTAAAGCTTGTTTTGTTTTTAAATATTGTTTTCTTCTTTGGTGAAAATCATATTTGTTTTTAAAAAATAGAATATCAGTTGCTATTTCTTCTTGCCATTTTATGTAATTTTAATAAACAGAGACAATACCTAAAAGACACATACATACTGTAATTTGCAAAACTGAATTTATTGAAAATTGTACTGGATTGTAGCTTAAAGCCTAGAATTAAACAAAATCTTGAACTATCAAGATTATACTGTAGTTTAAAAAATTTTATATAGTTCTGTAATCCTAAATGTTGTATTTATGCATTTCTGTTTTATTTTCTCTTTAATAAGTATGAATTCATTCAGTTTAAAATTTAGTTTCAATATAAATTGTGCTTTTTTATATTTCTCATTTTTCATTTCTGAAAATTTCACGTATGTGAAATTTTCAGAAATGAAAAAGGAGAAATATAATTGCATCATGATCATGAATCCGTGAATAATGAGAATTGACTACAGCCTATTCTCGTTATTCGTGGATTTCATATTCGATTATTCGCAAAAATTTATTCGTAACCACAAAATCGATATTTGAGGAACTTTCACACTTATTCGCGGACTACCGCTGAGCAGTGAAAATACTGTTACCAATGTACAACCCTCTCTTCTTTTTCTCTGGAGAGAGAGGGAGAAAGGAAATTATTTGTTATCAAATGTAGTCTCTGAATCAGTTTGCCAGAAAATTTCTCATTATCTATCCTTGCTCACTCCACAGACACCTAACTTCCTGCACATTTGCTCCTTACGTTGAAATTTCAGAAAATCTGAGGCAAAAAGTGACACAGACAAGGCTGACACAGTTTTTCAATGTAGTTCAGGAAGACAATGTGTCAGCTACCAAATTCTGTTTTAATTTTATTTTACTGTGAGTTCGTTGCATTTGTGAAATGAGTGAGAAAAAGCGTAAAAAACAAAATGAAAATTCACCTAACAACACCTCCAATGTTTACAGCAGCTTTCTTCTTAACGAAAATAGACTACAGATATTCTAGACCTGTGGTTCCCAACATTGGGATGAATGTCCCACAAGAGGGGCAATTTGATTTTTAAGGGGGGATTTAGATAATGAGTTAACAATGAATTTTTTGCATTTCTTATTGTTCTAGGGGCTCATATACAGTATATAAATATATATTATTACATGTACATTTTTAAAATTAAAATCAGAATGTCCACGGTGGTTTTGAAACTTTATTTACTGTTTTTTCATATCACTTCATATTGTTATTTTTAAACAATTTCTTAGTGATTTCTTCCTCAGTACTTCAACTGTCTTTTCGTTCTTTTATTTTTCTCTTTCGTGGATGCTATGTTCTTTGGAAGCTTGCTTAGACCAAATTAATGGCCTTTTAGGCTTCTTCCATGAGAATAGGAGTTCACTTTTTGAATAATAAAAATTATGTAACGAGGATATCAGGATTTTACAGATGCTTAGGTGGGACATGGCCAATAAAAAAGTTGGAAACCATTGTTCTAGACTGGTGCTGTCCAAAAGGCAGCCTGCCAAGCCATTTTATGACCACGAGATTTTCACGATTTGTGATATAACATTACTTTTTAATGTTTTTTCACTTTTATTTATTACTTTTTTTAAGAATAATAAAAAGAATCCTAAAATTGAATTATATTAACTCAATTAATTAATCAATAAAAAGAATTCTAAAATTGAATTATATTAACTCCTAATTAATTCCTTAAATTATTAGTAATTATTTAATGATCAACAAGCTATCAATGACATAACACTTTTATAAAACTTTCAGTCACGTCAATTTTAGTTTTAGCTATTTCAGTTTAAAGTTATTTTTTTGTTTCTAACACTCACCATTTCAGTGATTGTGTGACCATTGTTGTGAGATTCTGTTTTAATTTTATTTTACTGTGAGTTCGTTGCATTTGTGAAATGAGTGAGAAAAAGCGTAAAAAACAAAATGAAAATTGAGTATATTAGTAGCGATGGGAAAATGACTTTTTCATAACAAATCACATGGGTTAACTGCTTGGTTTAACGAGCATTTTCCTAACTGATTTTGGTCGGAAAGTAATATCAATGTTTGATAATACTTATTTGTGTGAAAGTGCATTTTCTAACATGATCAATTTAAGAATTGATTCGGAACCTACCGTGAAAATTCTTCCTTTTTACATATTCTGCGGATAGCTACAACAGGAATGGATGTAAATATCCCATCCCTTGTAAATGCTGCTGCCAGCCCTATTTATCACAATGAATAGATACATACATACAACACACATAAACCAAGTATGAAAATGTTGGGAAGAAAGGTTCACAGGAACCTAACTTTATCTTTCCTACAATCACAATGGTTCACTATTTGTTAATTCAGTATTTGCGAAGAATTTACAGAACATAACTGCTGCGAATAGTGAGAATCGACTGTATATTACTGAACGATAGTAGTAGCAATCAATAAATATAAGGTATTTGACTAAACAACTAAAATAGTTTCAACCAAATTCTGTTAGAAATTTGTAACTATAATTTCTATAAATTAAATAATTTCCACAAAACTTTATTAAATAGTAAACTTATTTAAAATGATAATGAGCAACAATTATCTCAATACAGGGAGCTAGAAAATTGCTCCCTGTATTGAGTCCTCAAATTAAATCTATCAGTTTACACCAA
>AYEL01074562.1:0-25000 GCA_000484575.1 Olivierus martensii | reverse complement strand
CACGAGAGTCCCTAGATATATAGAGTAACGCATTCAGTCGCCATTTTATATCCTCCTGCCGATCGATAATCACGGGTAACTTTATGGAAAGTAAATTATAATACTATATTTCTTTTCTAATTTATAAATACAGCAGTTGCTTACCTGGCAAACGAACATCGTATTTGGAAAAGTTTTCCTTCTAATATTTTGTAACCGCTTGCTTCTTTTTATCTCTAATTTCTTTTACCTTGCGGCAAAGGAAATAATCTACGACCCTTCTCTGTTCGAATAGAACAATTTATAGCACTATAACAAGGCATGTTCTTAAAAAATAACCAGAAAGCCTACGAAAGCAATAATAACTCCCTATCTAACAGGATATAAAATGGCCGATTTGGTTGCGCAAAGAAATGCGGTACACTATCTATTTAAGAACTCTATCCCCACAAGACATGATTGCACCCTACAGTGAAAATAACTTAATATTGAAATATATTTGGGAAAAAAGACATTTTTTTCAAATATTAAATTATATTATTATTAAATAGGGGAAACCTGTACAAAACCGTATACCGGGGTAAAAGCGTATAGTACAGGTATATTTGCCAGTAATGCGAATTATTTTGTGCAAGTTGTGCTATTTATTGGCTATTATGATGCTTACTTTATCAACGGAAATTTGGCACTACACTCACAGCGCGCCAGCAAAATTTGCCATATTATCTGATTCGAGGTGTGTTGATCTAATTTTTGAGTAATTTTAAGTTTGAATTTTGAGTATTACAGATTTTGGAGGTAGATAATATATTGCATATAGCGAAATATGTGTATTTGCTGAATATTTCCTTATGTTATGTCGGTAAAATTGAATTGTTATTGTAGTCAGGAATTAAAGTTACGTAATGAATGTCTTGGGGCAAAACCGTCTGGGGTAAAACCGGTTCATATACGATTTTGCCCCAGTAAACGTGAGGGGTGACAAGCGATTACATTTTTGTATTATGTTTTGCAGCCGTCACCAAGATGCCACGACATTATAAGCGAAAAACAACAAGGCAAGACTGGGACCCGGAAATAATGAAAAGAGCCATTATTAGCGTATCAGACGGAAGTATGGGGTACTTGAAAGCATCAAATACCTACAGCATCCCGAAGTCTACATTACAAGATAGTGTTCGCCAATATCGTCGAAATGGTGATTTGGATATGTCTGTTAAGAAAGGTTTAGGTCGTTTTAAGCCTGTTTTTTCACCATCACAAGAACAAAACTTAGTTGATCATATATTGACTTTGGAACAACGTATGTTTGGTTTGACTTATAAAGATTTACGGCAGTTAGCATAATACGGTTCCAGCCGTGCCGATGAAGGGTGGGTGCAATGTTTAAATTATAAGAAATGGGCTCACGAAGGCTGTACAGGGTGAGTTACTGAGGAACTCGATACTTACCGGGGCGATCGGTGCTAATGCATTCCGGGGCAACACCATATAGGGTATACGGTTATGTCCAGTCCCCGGGCCAAAATCGGAAAAGTTTACGATTTTGTTTTCGTTGTGTGTTTTAGGCTGTTTCACAATTTTCTATTGTATTTTTATTTCATTCTGTTCCTAACATGATGATTATAATTATTTATTTCTTTTAAATGTCGGAAATACATGGCTACAATGTTAGCTATATGATTATGGACAGGTTTCCCCTATATTAATATAATTTTGAAGTTTTTAGTGGTCAAAACTACTCGTTGAGTGTCCATTTTGCTCACATTAGGTGACTATTTGGACACAAATTCTCGCTTAAAAATAGCTTTCTTTCTCGTTTTTTTTTTTTTATTTTTTATCGAACAAAATAATAAAAAAGTAATGATTTATTGCGTTCTTAACTAAAAAAATCAGCGAAAAATCGAATCGATCTTTCAGAGATTAAAAATTTTATAAAATAAAATAAAAAAGGATTGATCACTGGAAAAACTTATTGAAACGATTCTCTTAAGCTACACCATCAGATTCTGATGATTATAGAATATGTTAAAACAGAACGAATCGATTAATTTTCTTTATGTTTTAAGAGAACAAGATCAAGTTTAGCTTGATCTCGTTTCTATAATTACATTGAGCATATAGCTCAAGTTACTCTTGTCAGAAAAATAATTGATTACACTTTCGTTTTTAACAAAAATTTTTCATTTTTTTCAAACAATGAAATTCAAGTTTTTCTTACTATAAAATCGCAATTAATCACTTTAAATAATAATACACAATTTAATTAAATTTTTGCAATAATATTCATATCTTATATATATTTATATACATAAATAAATAATACTCAAAATAATTTTAACATTTTTTTAATATATATATAAATGCGTTAACAGTCAAACTTTTAATATATAATTTAAATTTTAAGGAATAAAAAAAAAATTCGAAAAATTCGACGTGTTTAACATCATGACCTTTATTTACTTGGTATTACCGGGAGCCTAAAACAAGGGGAAAAAAACCAGGTCCTTGAACTTTCCTTGAACAAACACACATTAAATACGAGTATTCAAGCTGTGAAGTAAGTTAGAGTTGTGTACCTTATTAAGCATATCCTATATTGTCTTGTAAATATACCCATAATGTTTTTTTTTTATTTATAAAAGTAATTATTAATCCATTTATTGGTAAAAATGCTATAATAACCGATATTAAATATTAATCGTAATATTTATTATTTAATCGGGGTGAAAATTAACTAATAACCTTTTTGACAAATGACCTTATTTGAAACTTTTATAGTGTAACACGTCACAACCTCAAACATAAGCGCGTCACCTAACATTTATAAGAGGATCTACAAATGGCCAATAGCATGGCAGTCAGGTACTCTACTTTGTAGAGAGGTTCTCTAGTCCGGGGTCATGGTTCGGTGGTGTTGGCAACGTCTTACCTTGGCGCTTGTTTGTTTTCATCTAATGCCAACTTTTGCTGTTGGTATTGGTGATTACCTGAGTGAAAGTTTGTTATTCTTCGCACACAAACTATCAACGGATAAAAAGGTAAGTCAATTTTATTCTGTCCACTTTGTTTCCTTGGATAACACAATTATAATCATTTTAACCTAATTTTATTGTTATAATTCGGGCATTAATAGTTAATAAATTTATTTAGCTAGCAATTGCTGCTGTAGTTTTAAATGAAACTTTTTTTTTTTTTTACTGGGAAGACCTAAACTTTACGTGTGATTCTGACCTCTCGTGATAGTTGAGTGACTTTCTTGTTTGCTATTTATAAATAAAAAAGTAATTTCTTTAATTAACCCAAGAGTTTTTAATTAATAAACGTTATTAGAATTACCATTTGCCAACTGTAGTTTCCAATAGCGAAACAATTGTTGCTATCATCTCCAAAATATATTATTTTAACTAGTAAAATGTCATGTTTTAAATATGCGAAATAAAGCTTATCAGGAGAATAGAGGATAGATTTTTATATATATATTGAGAGATATACAGACAGTTTTCGGTAACGGCAATTGCTGAAAGCTTTCGAAGTCCGGTTTTGCTGGATTAACAAGAGGAAGTGAACTGACATATGTCCTCATGACCAGACACCCATTGGCTTTGAACTTTCACCAGATTCCTTCCGAGTTTAGCCCAAGGATAAGTTCATTAATGCAATCGTAACCTGCTTATTGGACCAAATATTTCTTAATACTTGAGAGGTCAGGGGCCCTAGCTTGAAAATATTTTCCAAGTTTACGATGATTAGAAAACTGCACCTCATTTGTTAATGCTAGGAACTGAGGAAATTGTTCAATTATCAAAAAATTCCTTATTAAGTTTAAAATTTATAGATTTAGTTTGAACTCGATAGAATTTTTAATGCAAACGTGCAACAACTGATCTCCAATAATAAAGCAATAGGAAGTTGCTAAGTTAAACTCACGTTCAGAAGTTATTTTCGAATTTAATGACAAGATTTATATCGAAAATTTTATTAAAAGTTGTCTGATTATTCATTAACAATTATTATTATTTTATTTTTATAAATATTAATTTATTTTCATTTCTATTATTGACGTCATCCGTTACTCGAATGCTTCCTAGGCATTTAATCGCTGATATTTATTTTGCTTACTGAACCGTGATGAATGTAAGGTATAAATATAGGATGACGTATTTGTGCAATTTAATAGCAATTTACGTCGGCAGAAGCATGTTTTTACTCCTATATAGAATATACGTATAATAAAAATCTGCCAACCGTAACGTAACGGTAATTTTTTTGCCAATTGTGATTATTAAATATCTAATTTAGAAGGAATCAGGGACGTCGACCCGGTGGCGCAATGGTAGCGCGTCTGACTCCAGATCAGAAGGTTGCGTGTTCGAATCACGTTCGGGTCAAAGTGAAAATTTTTTTTAATTTATTTTAATTTGTTTTTAATATTTTAACTTCATTTATCGTCAGTTTTCAATATTTAAATAAATTATTTATTTTTTTTTTGTGTGATTATAAATTGTTTTCATTTGTATTTAGGAGGAGACAACTGATAGACGTCCCTTCGCACGATTAAAATTTTCAAACTGCGGAGATAAAGCCGATCCCGTTTTGGTCGATGAATTTAAAGTGGCTCCTAATCCAGTTTCTGTTCCCGGAAACGTCCAAGTTCACCTGAAAATGGACGTGAGGAAGAATCAAACTTCTCCCCTTCCCGTAAGTACATATTTATAAACGATTACGCGTTAGCGCCATCTCTGTTTCGAAACGCGAATTAAACGAATAAAATATTTATTCTTACGGTACTGCCATCTATGTTAACGTAAATAAATTAAAAGGTTAGTCTAGAAATGATGAAGAAAGTCCCTCTACTGTTCGGTTTATCAACATGGTTCAGAGTACCTTGCCTGTCAAATGGAATAGGATCTTGCGATTACGACGATCTTTGCAACACTCAACTCTTCCATGAAAACAAGTGCCTCGATCCGAAAACAAAACAGGAAAAAAATTGCGGATGTCCTTTTGACAAGGTAATATGCTCTATATGCTTTATAGCATCATTAAAATCTTGCACAGCTTTAGACGACATAAATTTGATAATTTTCTTTCTTTTTATAGGGAATTTATACATTAAAGCCGGCCATATTCGAAATACCAGAACCGCCGAATGATGTACCAGGTTATTTATTAGAGGGCGAATTTTTTGTCAAAGCTACAGTTAAACGAAACGAAGAACAAATAGCATGTTACTCGACTAACGTCGATCTTCTTCTGTAGTGGTAGCGCGTCTGACTCCAGATCAGAAGGTTGCGTGTTCGAATCACGTTCGGGTCAAAGTAAAAATTTTTTTAACTTATTTTAATTTGTTTTTAATATTTTAACTTCATTTATCGTCAGTTTCCAATATTTAAATAAATTATTTATTTTTTTTTAGTCATCTCTGGGAATATATATATTTTTATTATTCTTTTATTTTCAACAGTTTTAAAACACAAAACATCAAAAAATACACTTAATGTAAAACAATATATTGTATATACATATTTATATACATATATTTTTTCATTCTCTGCTAATATTTTAATAAATAATTTTAAAATAAAAATATTAAACAAAAAATATTAATAATTTACACCTTTTTTTTACAAAGTACATTACTGTATATGGGAAGACTTTTCATAAATTATACAATATTGAATACTGTACAAGACATGTACTGTATACAGATTTAAAAAAAGATACAAATAACCATCTAGGTGTATATATGTTATAAATATTTTCAACAGTTAAATACTGTTATCTATAAGTTCAAGCTTTTTCAGATTTATAGTAATGTATTAAAAAAAGGTGCATTGTAAAAATGTGCTAATTTTTTTTATTCAAGATTCATTCTGAGGATAAGAGAATGACAAGTTACATGCATTTATTTATGTAGCTAATAATACAAAAAAATTCATATAAATTACAACAAAATGTATATAACCTTTGCTGTATATAGTTAACAACTGATTGTTAAAAAATGTAAAAAAAAAACTTTTAAATATTTTTCTATTTGGGATATTCACTCTGTTAAACAATAAACTTGCATACAATGCAATAACAACTTTAATAATATATATATATACATATTCTAATATATATATATTTACTGTACATATATTGAAAAATGTATCAACAATATAAACACACAAAAAGTTAAAAAATCAACAACAGTTTTCCAGTACAATTCTTCAATTTCTTTGAAATTTTTTCCTTTTAAAAATTCTTTTAAATATTCCAATTTGTATTTAAATACATATTTTTTTTTAAAAAGATGGAAATATATTTATATAAATTCTATACAAATTTTTATGGCACTGATATTAATAATTTTGAAAAAAATTTTTTTGTTTGTTCTAAATTATTTTTCTTCTGAGTGAAGGAACTTGTTAATATCAACTTTTTTTTTTATTGATATGTTAAAAATTATCAATTGGTAGTGTACATATAATTAAAAATTGGAAGTTGAGAACTTTTGGCAGTGTACATTTTCATTTCTAAATCCATTTTTTTTTGAAGGAGAAGAGGACAAAATTGCCTTTTTACATAGATTAAAAAAATGTCTTGGAGAGATGAATAATCGCACCCTATGATTGTTTTATAAAGAAATAAAATAAAATAACGATGATAAGAGAGAAAATATTATAATTTCCATGCTTGAGCATATGTGCTTATAACTCGTATCACAACATAGTTTCAAATCCTTCTTTCGCTAAAGATGGATTCTGGTTGGCTGTAATTACTTCAACGTGGCAATCGACGATTGGTGAATGTATTCCTGCCGTTTGCAAAATGGAGCCGTTACTCGAAGATCTTCTTTCTGTTGTAGTGAGGCTTTGAGTCATTTGGGATGAAGTTGACGTTTTAGATTCTAAAATTTTAAAAGAAGGAAGTTAAAGATAAATGGATTTTTATATAAAATTAAACTTTTATCAAGATTTTACCAGAAACAATTAAATATTCCAGCCTATTAAGGCACGCAGATGCTCTCTCGAACCACTTGTATAACTTCCTTCTCAATTCAGTTGGAGCAGCCATTGTATAGATAACTGGATTAAGAGCGCTGTTGATGGGTAATATAAATACCACTACACAGGCGTATAAATTATCTGCAAGACGAAAATTTTAAGCAACAAACGAGTCATAACTGAAAATATTAAGTGGATGGCCTACCAGAGATAGTTATTTGGTTGAGAGCGATGACTTTAATAACTACGATTGGTATCCAACACAAACAGTCGGTTAATACGATAAAAAAGAATCTCATGGCCAAAACGATGTCTTCGTGTTTCTTAATCATCACCGGTCTGGCTCGCTGACGATCGTCTTTGATTATCAGAAACATCCTCAGATAGAGAATAATGATCAGTATTACCTGCAAATAAAAACGAATTATTCTTTAATATTTAATATTAAAAATCTGTAAAAATACTTACTGCTGTTAAGTTTATTCCTAGAAAAACGAATGCAGAATACTGCCATCCCAACATGTAAGGGTCGTCTATGTGAAGAGGAAAACAAAGCCCGTTTGTGGAATAAAAGTCCTGTCCTTTTTGCCAATGAAACATAGGGAACAAAGCTAAGAGAATACCAAATATCCAGATTAAAATTAAACTGTAGCGCGCTGCGGTAACCGATACAACTCGGACATTGCTTCTGATACATCTGTATCTCTCCACTGTAATTAGAGATAAAATAAGAACACTGACTTCGCAAGAGATCATGGCTAACACTCCACATACTGTGCACTGCCAACTCGACATCCAGGCATGTGCATGCCTGTTATACTTATCACGAAAGGCTAAATCTTGAGCTCCTATAGCCAGAAGATATATTCCCATGAGGAAGTCGGCCACTATGAGAGAAACGGAATTACGATCGGATTCCTCGGAAAAGTAATAATAATTTCGGAAATTACCTGCTAAATTTTTTATGAATAAAGACAATACGTGGTCTTCTTTTCTTGATAATACTCGCCACGTCAGCACGATAGTATTGCCCATACAAGTAGTTAAAGCTACTATCCAAACAGAAAAGCGAAGCATGGGCCATACCAAGAGATGATCAATTGATGATAAACCATCAGTTTTCGGCATACAGTTACGAACGTAAGGAGCGTAGCTACAGTATAGAAATTTCCTAAAATAACTGCAAAAAGAAAATCATGACTATAACATGCCATGTTAGTGTTACATTAAATTAATAAATACTCACATAAATTCCAAATTTTTAAGTGATTTAAAGTGATGTATGTTGATATTTTCGATCTCAATTCCACTTAGATTCCTTCCATAGTGAAAGAGAGAGTTATAAAACATTATTTTTTTTCTATTATAGAAAACTTACATAATATTCAATAATCAGTAATGGCAACGTTAAAATAAAACTCAACACGTGGCGCCACAGTACATTTCGTTTAAGGAAATAACAATGGGGATATTTAGGGATTTTTCAGACAAAGAAGGAAAATTATCTACAATTAAATAAGCGCTCAAATATTAAACTTACAACGATTTCAAGTTAATAAGTGAATGAAAGATTTCAACAGGAAGTGACGTAAGTGGATTATATTCCAATTTCCTTTAAAAAATTTTAAAAGAAAATATTAATTAAGCAGAAAAAATAATTTAGATTAAGAAGATAATAATTAAACTAACAATTTAGATAAATTTTTCAAATTATAAAAGATTTTCGGTCTGAGATACGTTAGCTGATTATAGGAAAGATTCCTGTCAAAAAAAAAATATTATAATTATTAATTGACTTGAAATTTTATAATTTCCTTTAAAATAAAGATGACTGGACTTACAGTTCAGTCAGTTTCACGAGTTTTTGAAAAGCGTTTTCGTCTATATCCTGAATTTTATTATGTTTAAAACATCTAAAAAATAAAAATTAAGAAACGTTATCCATAGAAAAAAAATATATATATTTTTTAATTTAATTATCAATATATAAAAACTTACAAAAATTCTAAATTTGTTAACGAAGCAAAGGTGTATCTGTTCACCTTGGAGATCTCGTTATTTCTTAAATCTCTTTAAATATAATTATTAAAATTGATAAAGCTTAATTATAAATGATCATTGTAATTAAAACACACCATACTCACAACCAGTACAGATTTCTGTGTAGAGGAAAGGAAGTTTCTCTCATACTAAGATGATTATAACTCAAGTCTCTATTAATAAAATAAGCAAGAATAGACACTAATGCCTCTAAGTATGTAATTATCTATTGATATTCATACTTACAATACGCGTAGCGATGGTAAATCATGAAGTATTCTAACGTCTAGTACCTTCAATTTATTCCTTTTCAGATCTCTGTTGTTAAACAAACTTTTAAGTTTTCTTTTCTTTCTAGTTTTATCGATGTTTTAATTGTAAAAGAAAAGCGATAAAACTTACAGCCAATCGACGTTTTCAAGAGTTTGAAACATTCCGCGGAAAGTATCGCTTATGTTATTTCTCATCAGCATCCTGTTACAAAAATGAGAGGAAAAATAAGAAGTTAAATTTCTTAAAATTCCTTAATTTACAGTAAACTTACAGGAATTTCAACTTGTTAAGTCCGACAAATGCTCCAGTTTCGATTCTTGTTATTTGATTTCCACCTAAATGGCTGAAATGGAGAGTTAAGATGATTTTCTCTGAAGTGCAATTTGTTAATTGGGTACAATTGCATACATTGCAAAAACCAGCAAAAATGGTACCAATCGATAGGGGGATCGAGACACGCAAAATATTCCTAGTGAACTAGAGGTCAAAGGTCAAATGTTAACGAGATTTAGAGACTAAAAGTTTCACTGGCAGCATAGGTAGCGCGTCGCGCTGCACATCGTAGCGAGGCGAAGCACAGTGTCAAACTGCATGCACTGTGAAACTTTTAGCCTCTATATCTCGTTAACCTATGACCTTTGATCCCTAGTTCATTAGGGATATTTTGCGTGTCTCGGTCCCCTTATCGATCGGTGTCATTTTTGCTGGTTTTGCAAAATATGCCATTATACGTTAATTGCTTATAAAAGGCAAAAAACAAAAAAAAAACTTACAGGATTTTGAGATTTTTGTAATTTTCAAAGGATCCACTCTTCAGGGTATCAATACTGTTATTGGCTAGCACTCTGGATTAAATTCAACAATATTAATTTTATACTTATGCGACACGCTAATCGCATCCGTGCGTCGTATCGATAGAGACGCGACGCAACGCGATTCGCGTCACGCGTATGATTATGCTATTGATAAATTCAATAATTCTTGATCTAACTCGCTTCGCTCGAACGCAATTTGAATCAAATTGTGGTTTGTTACAATTCTGTGGCATCAATCATCCTGTCTGAACAATAACAACTAAATCAATCCTGCTGAGATGGTGAACAATGTCAGCATGATTGATTAATTAAAAGTAAGCACGAACGGTTGTCGGAAACACGTGCGAGCGAAGCGTGCCAGTAATTATACAATGAAACAAAGAAATGTTTAAAATTTGTAACAATTCATAAAAAACACTTTAGAACACTTACAATTTTGTGATATGACTAGATAAATTCGTAGGTACACTTTTAAGATTGAGATTGGTGCAAGATAGCCAAGTAAACTGTCTACAGTTACATCCAACAGGAAAGGAAGTAATTGCTGCAAATACGATTAATTGTTAATGGATTTTTATATAAAATTTATTTCATCTGTTGTAAATTAACTTACTGCAATTTTTGTAAGACGAAAGGGAGAGGATGTTCACTATGGGTGTTCTGTTCAGATCTTTCAAAATCGATGTAAGCGAACCATGAATATCTTCTTCAAAAGAAAAATTAAACAGTGAAAACTCTAGCGAATAGTCGTATTTAAATCGATATTTTAAAATTCCCGAAAAATCTGTGCATATTTTCTATGTATAGAATCGGATCACGTGACAGTTTGATTGAAAACGAAAGATAGAATCTTTCAAAAAAAAAAGTACAAGGCATTATTAAAATTTAGTTTAAAATGCCAAGCGAATAATCCAATCCGAAAGACATTTTGTCATTTTTTAAATTGCTTTTAAACGTTACTGAAAAATATTGAAACGCAAGTCACGCATCTGATAAGTGTCAAGTTACGTATCACCAAGCGGATATAATATATTGAATTTCTTAAAAAGAAAAAAAAATAATAATAATAATGTAAATTATTAAATTTGGTGTTTTAAATTATATTAAATTAAAAGAATTACCGCAGTTTTCTTCGTCTTCTCCATGTTCGCAATGAATAATTCCGTCGCAATGATAAACTCTGTCTAAACAGATGGAAGAGTTTCCACAAGGAAATTTCTCGGCTTCACATACAAATTCTATAAATAAATAAATAAAAGATTATTAAAATTTTATAAATAAACATAAGAGAAATTTAATTATTAATTAAATCGCTAATCTGTTAAATTCCGACTCAAGTGTCGCAAGCTGTCCCACGTGCAAGCGATGCGATACTACGAGCAACAGAAAACAAACCAATAGACATAACCTCGACGCGTCCCACGTGTATATCGTAGCGCCGCGTAGCATCGCTTGCTATCTTCCGTCTATAGTTTGCTTTCTGAAGCGACAGAGGCAAATTATGATGGCACAGTCGCCACATGCAAGCGACGCGATACTCTACAATGCGATACTACGAGCGACAAAAAACAAACCAATAGACATAACCTCGACGCTTCTCATGTATACTGTATATCGTTAGCGCCGCGTAGCATCGCCTGCTGTAGCTGAAATACAAACCAGTTTGTTTTCTGAAGCGAGAGAGACAAATTATCATTGGCTATCGAATTCGATTCAGAAGTTCTAATAAGAAAAATTTATAAGAAAAACCTGTATTTTGGAAAATGAGAGATAAAAATTACCATAATCAGCATTTATTAGATAAATAGTGGAACGATATTTCATTATAGATGCTACAGAAGCGCTTCTCGCTCGTAGCGTAGCATCGCATCATACAGCGTCGCGTCACTTGTACGTGGGAAAGATGAAGTCAAGAACGACAAAAACCATTCAGAAATTAGTCGTTTATATAACAGGAATCGAATTGTAGCTCGCTGTATTGGCAGCGTGAACAAAAATTAGCAATTTTTTTTTTTTAATTTTTTAACGTCCACTTTATAAATAACATTCGAACAAATTAAATATGTCGGATGCTTTAAAGCAATTGTCAATTTTTCGTTTGAAAAAAAAAAGCGTAATTTATTTTAATATTCTCATTTTATCTTTAAAAATAACAAAATTGGCCATTTATTCTGTCAAATTAAAGCAACAGAAAATTTGGAGAGAATGTTCTACTGTAAAAATAAAATAAACTAGACAGACAAATGTCTTGTTAAATAAATTCTCTTTCAGACTTTTATCTTTTCAAATCACTAAACTGTGAAAAGAAAGGGCAATTAAGACGCAAACTAGAATTTATACAAGTATCTTAATTATTTGTATAAATGGCTAAACTTTTAAACTTTAATTAATATATTCTTCTCATTGTTCTGCAGAATTTGTTAGGTAAGAGAGATGCAAGAAAATATTAGAAAGAAAGAAACACAGATTGGAGTGTTTTTTGCTCACTATTACGGTTATGTTACAACTTTAATGGCAGTTATAAAACATGTGACACGGAAATGCAGTTATAAAACATAAAGATTTATATAAGAAATTAGCTGATTAGAGATCACAACATCTTACAACATAATGATGCTGATGTAGAAGTTTACAACTCAGAAAATGTGGAGTTTTATTTATTTAATTAGCGGCATAACGGATACGTGAACATTAAAATATAAACTCAAAACACTTATATATTCTACGCATAAAGAAATATGAGAAATTTATGTAATATTAAATTTATGAGTCGTGAATTAAGTTAAATTTGATTATTTGGACAGCACGAATGGTAAATCTTGGCAACAATACTGTTTTCAGTTAGATAATCCAACTTAAACAATTTTGAGAATTCATTGTGAAGGGCAGAATGAATATTCATGATTGACAACTTAACAGATTTGAAACATGTTCTATTATATTTATATTAATGTTTAATTAAATTAATTCTACTTAAAACTTAATAAAAGGGGCGCAGATTTGATATAAGTAACTCGCGTGTATATAATTGAAGACGGAGAGTAACTGTTTTAAGAAATTGCTGCATTGAAGCGATAAAGAAATTAAAATGGAGAGAGAAAAGCCACAAAAGAGGCTGTTAGGAATCTAATAAAACTGTATATCTAAAACGACTCGATTTTTTCGTATATCTTCTATTACTTGGGAGTTCTCCAAGTCGATAAAGCAAAATTTGGAACGAAAGAAACATCAGGAAGGATAGGAAGAAAAAAAAATCATAATTTTTTCGTATATCTTCTATTACTTGGGAGTTCTCCAAGTCGATAAAGCAAAATTTGGACGAAAGAAACATCAGGAAGGAAAAAAATCATGTTGACAATTGTTGTTCATCTCTGGGAATTCACTCAATTTTAGCAGAGGACGAAAACAATAGTCAATCAAATGAGAATGTTTGTAGTAAAATATATTTTTAAAAGTAAAATAAAAAGTAATAACAACATTCGATTGTAAAATAAAGAAATAAAAAAAGAAGGCAGTTTAACTGGTTAATAAAAAGTTTTTTTTTTTTTAATTATCCTAATAGCATTTGAAAGTTTCCAATTGGATATAAGTCAAACTGCAAAAATAGAGAAAATTTTTATCAATTTTTTAATCTAAAATGATAAATTAAATAATTTTTCTTTAATAATATAGAAATTTTAAACAATAAAATTAATTTTAAATATTTTTCTTCGCAATTACCAGATGATTTAACGTAATAATGATACATTTGCGTAACAATGTATGACGTGATAATCGTGGTTATTGTTACGTCACGGCAGTTTAAAATGATTACTACGCTAAAATTGCAAAATGTATATTTTTTTGTTTTAATAAGTTATATAATATTTAATATTTAGGAAAAAAAAACAATTTTTAAATATTTGTGATTATAAACAAAAATGTGGAATTCACTCAGATCGTCTAAACGTCGGAGATTAGTATAATAAAAATAAAAATAATCAGAATAAAGTGGAATGTTGTCGAGACTAGAATGTATTGATCAGTACGACGAGTGAGGATTTTTCTCTAATTTGTTAATCCCTGTAAACAAAATTTAATATTCTCCATAACTCTTGAAAGAAATTATTGACTGGCGACCATAAGTTTTTATTTTTAGAATATTTCGGTAAATTTAAATTTTATAACTCGGGCACACAACTAAAATAAATAATAATAATAATAAATTTCCTTTGGGCATTAAAAATATTACACGAAAATATATAATTTTATTGTCCACTTCCATTCAGAAATTACGTAAAAACAATATTTTGTTTATATTGCGAAAGAGCATTTTTATAGTTCCATCGTAAATGTGCATTTACATAAACCATAAAATATTCGTTTAGATAATTATCTTAAAATTATCGGAAACCCGAAGGATTATAGAAAACTTAATATTGAGTTATTCGCTTAAAGAGTTTAAAAACTTTTATAATTATTATTTTTTTATCCATCTAAACTCTAAGGTTACTATAAATAATAGTAATAAAAAAAAACCCGGAATTAAATATTTTTCTAAAAGCTGTTCTTAATGCTTCCAAAAACATATATGATCATGTCAGCGGGTCATAAAATACCACCTTAATGTCGGTAAGTAGTTGGACTTGCGGTATAAGATGTGATCGCGGAAGTAGTAAAAGGTGTCACTTCTTGTCCGTTTATAGATCGTAGAGAAAGAATAAGATATCTGTGTAGTTGATATGTGCAAAATCCTACCAGAAACCCGTAATTAATTAATTTTACAACACAATGCTCGTAACTCTTGCACAATAAAAAATAAAAATAAAGCTCGAAAACTTTATGCCATTTGAGAAAAACTTCTTATAATTATTCTCATATACGATTTCACTTGATGAATTTTCATGAAATTTGATGTAGAAGTTGTTCATATTAATATAATATGAACAACTTCTACAACAAATTTCATAATTTTAATGAAAATCAAGGGTTGGACACCCTTGATTTTCATTAAAATTGCATTATTATTAAAAAAATGTAACTTTTTTTACGTCATATTAGGGATTAAAAAATTTTGGAATAAAAGAGTTGTATTTTTCTCCTGCAAAATAAGTGCAACTGTTTTTTTTTAGCTCAAAAAAATTCATTCATGAGTGAGAGAGGCATTCTGAGAATCATTGTTACATCACATTATCGAAAAGTGACATGCAATTGTTACATCATAATATTCAAATTAAAATTATATTAATAATTGATAACGTTGAAATTGTATTATTACGTCAAAACTGAAAAAAATGATAACGAAAATATTGCGTTATTTTTCAATTTTCACGTAATAATACAATTTCAACGTTATCAATTATTACGTTACAGTTATTAATATAATTTTAATTTGGTTATTATGATGTAACAATTGCACGCCACTTTTCGATAACGGTGACGTAACAATGATTTTCAGAATGTTTCACGCATGGATGAAGTTTTTTGAGCATCATTGTTACATCACATTATCGAAAAGTGACGTGCAATTGTTACATCATAATACCCAAAGTAAAATTATATTAATAACTATAACGCAACAATTGATAATGTTGAAAGTCTATTATTACGTCATAACTGAAAGAAATGATAACGAAAATATTGAGAATTATTTTTTATTACGTTATGCATTATTACATTTATATTAATAACTATAACGCAACAATTGATAATGTTGAAAGTCTATTATTACGTCATAACTTAAAGAAATGATAACGAAAATATTGAGAATTACGTTATGCATTATTACGTTGAGTTTTGAATATTGTAATTCTTTGAATATTTTATTGTTTAGAGAAAAAAAATTTTTAAAATGGAGTGAAATTTAGAATAATTACCGTTTTATTCTTATCCGCGAACGTAAATAAGGTGAAATGAGAGTATCTGTTACGCGTAAAATATTTATACTCAATTAAACCTGGAAAAAAATCCAATATTTTAAATTAAATCGGGATAAAAATAACCTGTAAGAACCATATAATAATCAGCAAGAATAACAGAGCAGTGCGATCAGATGGGGGTAATAAACAAAGGGAGGTGCATGGGGTAACCTAGCAACCGGATGTTTCCGTGAGAACCCCGACCACCTGATCTTCATAGATGGAAATTCCATTTGCTCTACCGCACATTGCCTAATTCCTTCTTTTCTTTAATTATAACCGACGGATGCTAAACCTTTTTTTCCTCCCCCAGATGCTCTTAAATAGTCTCAGTTAAAAGTCCGAGGAATTTTAGTAATGCTGTTAGTATCGAAGTTGTAATTTAGAAGGGAGTATTTGGTGAAATTCCCTGTTTTAAACGCCATTTCCTACTTTAATTTTCTACCCGTGACAACAATACCATAAAAATTACGTGTAACGAATTTGTTTTTTAAATATTTATATAAAAACAACTCTCATCAATCATAAATATTTTATTCAAAAAGAACTTTAGCCAGAGAAGAAAATATATATATATATATCTTATCTTTTATAGAAAAGAAATCGAGTGTTTGCATCACAATACTCCAATAATTCATTTATACGTTAGAAACTTCCGTCTGAATAGAGTTTTTTTTTTTTCTTTTTTTTCCTATTTCATTTTATTTATTTTTTCTTGTTTGTTTGTATACCGCACTTTTATAAATAATAAATTTATAAAAAATACGCTTTTCTCTTCAAAAATTTAAAAATTGCATTGCTAATATAACTGCTACTTTTTTTTTTTTTACTGTTTAAATTAATTTTAATAGAATTTAATTCCGTGCAATTATTTATATTTAATCTCGAAAATTTTCATTTGATAAAATTAAATTAATATCTATTATACAGTATCTAACGTGCAATTATTTATATTTAATCTCGAAAATTTTCATTTGATAAAATTAAATTAATATCGATTATACAGTTAGAGATACGAAAAAATGATATGCCAACAGTAGCAGTGTCTGGTATCAAGATATGTTAATGTTTTAATTACATGCATTTATGTACTGTTATATGCTACATAATTAATTTAATTTAAGATGCATAGTTATGAAAATTTGCATATATAATATTTTTCGGTATATATAAGGAAAAAAAAACTGTTTCTGGATAGATTAATGCAATTCTTTTTTATTCCATAATAAAAAAAGAAGACATTCATGTGTGAAGAATTCTTGGAATCATTGTTACTTGAATGTAGTATGACGTAACAATCGTTACATCACATAACCCAACGTAATATTACATAATAACTGTAACGTAACTATGATAACATAAAAATATGATTATTGTTACTACATACCTGAAAAAGATGACATAACAATTGAAAACATTAAAAACTATGGTTATTGTTACGTCATATGTGAAAAAGATGACGTAATAATTAATAACGTGAGAATTGTAGTTATTGTTACTGTAAAAAAGATGACGTAATAGTTGATAGTGTAAAAATTTTGGTTATTGTTACGTAACACTTGAAAATAATGACGCAATAATTGATAACGTGAAAATTGTGGTTATTGTTACTGTATAAAAAGATGACTAATAGTTGTTAACGTAAAAATTTTGGTTATTGTTACGCAACACTTTAAAATAATGACGCAATAATTGATAATGTGAAAATTATGGTTATTTTTACGTCACATTCTAAAAAGATAACGTAATAATTGAAAACGTAAAAACTTACAGATATTGTTACGTCACAGTTGAAAAAGATGACGACGAAAATATGCGAATCCATTAAATGCAATATCAATCCTGTAATTCAGCAGATATGTTACCCTTGATCTCGGACGTTTTACAGCAAGTCTTGAACATTTTTCGGGTAATGCAATTCTTGAATCGGTTACTTGCACAAAGATTTAACATAAATCTATCGCAATTGCTAATTTCGCTTTTAATCCCAGTCGACACACACTAATAACGATTATAAGCGCTCCAAAGCAATAATATTTGTACGCGTGTTAAAAAAAATAAACTAATCATAAATTTCGATGATAACATTTTCTTCGCTGCTTTTTTTTTTATTAACTTAACATATTTAATTATTTATAAACTTTTTATAAGTTTAATTCTCGTTCGAAATGAGAGATAACAGCGCATATTTTTTTTTCAATTATTTTTAGTAAATTGCGAATTAAAAGTTAAAGGAATTTTTTTTCTTTTTTTCTTAAAAATTTCTGTTGATAAAATGCTATTAATTTTAACTATGCTAATTACAATAACTGTAATTAACTTTCTATTTTGAGAAAAATCTATAATCGGACTTAGCTGACATTTTTCATAGAAGTTGATGCGCTTCATTAATTAACAGTTTTTAGTTAATAAATGTTTCTTAGTGATTAAAAATCTTTTTTTTTTTCTCAAATATTTTTCGTATATCCAAACAGCATTACTCACTCAAATTTTTATAACTGTACAACTCATAGTTAATTAATTATGTAGTTTATAACAGGATATTAATTAAACAGGTTTTGATGTTTCTTATCTGAAAATGTGTTATATGCACATAAAAAAACATACTTCACTCTTTCATTAATGCGATAAAAATTATATGCATTAGTTACTAGAACATAATTTTATCAAGAAAGAAAAGGAGATAAGAAAACAAAATATTTTTAATCAAATTTCCTATCGCTCCTCCACTAACTTTTGAATTAATTAGTAAATTTTTCACGAAATTCGGTGTTTCCGCGATTAAAGATAAGTTAATCTCGAAGCTGCATCATTTAAATCTGTAACTTGAAAACATTTAAAAATGGCGGCCATTCAAACTTCACAAATAATTTCTCTAATAACTTTTGAATTATTTGATTGGTTTTCTATAAAATTCAATAGGATGATCAGACTATTAAATTCAAATTTCAAGTAAGATTAATCTATCCTGTAGATTCAATCGTTTAAAAATGGCGGACGTATAAACTTCACAGGTTTCCCTATAACAAATATGGACAAATTTCATAAATTTTTATAAAATTGAACATAGATGTTAATAAACTAATCATAAATTTCGATGATAACATTTTCTTCGCTGCTTTTTTTTATTAACTTAACATATTTAATTATTGAACATAGAAGTTATGGCATTAAAGATAATTTTTATGAAATTGAACATAGCAGTTATGCCACTGAATATGTTCAGTGTCTAAAAATCATCCGCAATGGCATAATATTTATGTTCAATATCATAAAAATCTTTAATAGCATAATATTGATGATTTTTAGACACTGAACATATTCAATGCCATAACTTCTATGTTCAATTTCATAAAAATCATCTTTAATGGCCTAACATCTATACTCAATTTTTTTTATGAAATTGAGCATAGATGTTAGGCCATTGAATATGTTCAGTATCTAAAAAAATCACCTCCAATGACATAATATTCATGTTCAATGTCTAAAAATCATCAATATTATGCTATTAAAGACGATTTTTATGACACTGAACATAAATATTATGCCATTGGAGATGATTTTAATGATATTTTAATCTTCTATCTTTAATTTTTCCATCATAAATGATAGGAGCCTACGTTTAAATGCATGATTACTTCTTTCCAGAACAGCTTGTCCTATATTAAAATGTGCAATTTTTACTTTTTATAATATAATTTATAACAGAAACCGAAAAATAATTGTTTTTGAATAGTTTAACATAGTAGAATTTACATATGAAATCCTAAAACAATAGTCATCCTTCTTTAATTACAGATAAACAAATTACGTATGCAATTAAAGTTAGGATTTCAAATATTTAATCCTGTAAACTATTTGAATTTCAACAGAATCAACGGTATAGTTTAAATTAGTAATTAGAACTATATTTATAAAACAATAGTCATCCTTCTTTAATTACAGATAAACAAATTACGTATGCAATTAAAGATAGGATTTCAAACAGAATCAACGGTATAGTTTAAATTAGTAATTAGAACTATATCTAATCCCCGAATCTCGTCTTTCTTATGTTAAAATTTTAACTATAAAATGCAGCATTGAATTAACTAACAAAAAAAATCACTGAAAAAATCTTATCAAGAAGAATCATTGCAGATATACACCAAAATTGAAATAAATAAATTATTTAGTGTGTTTTTATTTAAATTTACCTTAACAGAGCAAAACTGTTCTAGGATAAATTTACTTAGAGTAAAATGAGATAATCCTGTACTCGCATACGAGAAATATACTCGTATACGAGTATGTAAATACTTAAAAATGAGTATGTAAGTGGGATTAAAATGGTAACAGTATTTTCTTATTTTTTTTTTTTTTTACGAAAAAATGGCAAAATGTCAATAAAAATTAGAAGAATAAAAACGCCAGATTCTCTCGATTCATCTGTTCAGAAATTTTATATTAAATAATTTTTTAAATGTATTTCTTAATATATTAATATATCACCATCATTTTTGTCTCACAATAAATTCAATATTTTATAGCAAAAGTTATCAGATGACCCATCCATAGATAATAATTTCTAGAACTCATTTTGAATATTTTCCTCCTCAAAACAGAAACTCAAAAAGACATCCAAATGAAAAAATATATATATTTTGTATACATATAAATATTTATACTTCACTTACTTAACTTTACTATTTTTCCTCATATTTTTTCATGCATAGAGTTATCGTCTTATACACGCACCTTTATACATCTATCCATTTAATCTTTTGATAGTTTTGATGCGATCCATCTAGAGCAGTTTTTGGAATAAAAAAAACAAGAAAAAAAAAAATACTTAACTTTACTATTTTTCCTCATATTTTTTCATGCATAGAGTTATCGTCTTATACACGCACCTTTATACATCTATCCATTTAATCTTTTGATAGTTTTGATGCGATCCATCTAGAGCAGTTTTTGGAATAAAAAAACAAGGAAAAAAAAGTTAGATTTCTTAACAAATTCTCATTGGAATGTCGAGTATTTATCTTAGCGTTGTTCCGTTTATCCCACGCAATGCATAATTCATCAAACTTATCTCGTTCTGGAATTATTCAGCTACATTATTCAAACATCATTATTTATTGTTATTTTTTTACCCATTTGATATTTTCCATTGCTCTATCACCCAGTATCTAATTTAACTTTTTTATTCTTCTAATTTTTATTGATATTTTGCCTTTTCTGTAGAAAAAAACAAGAATACAAAAACTGCGATTTTGGATATTCACACACTCGTATGTGAGTGTATTTCTCATAAAAACACTAGCATAAGAACTCGTATACATTCTCATACTCGCGTACGAGTATGAGAGTGTATACGAGTTCTTATACGAATGTTTTTACGAGAAATACACTCGCATATGAGTGTGTTCTTCGTATTCGTATACACTCGCATACCAGTGAATTTCTCGTATTCGTATACACTCTCACTTGTATTCTGCCTTTTTGTTCTTCTAATTTTTATTGATATTTTGTCACTTTTTTCTGGAAAAAGACAAGAAAATACTGTTGCAATTGTAGATATTCTTACACTCGTATGTAAGTATATTTCTCGTAAAAATACTCGCATACGAATGTGTGAATATCTAAAATCGCAACAATATTTTCTTGTCTTTTAGAAAAGAAGTGGCAAAATATCAATAAAAATTAGAACAACAAAAAGCCAGATTACGAGTGACATTATATATGAGTACGAGAAATACATTCATATGCGAATGTATTTCTTGTAAAAACAATCACATAAACAGGTAAAAACACTCGCATAAGAACTCGTATGCGAGTGCATTTCTTATGCATGGAACCACAAGAAACGAAACTCCCATATACTTAAACACGATTATGAAAAAGGTCGATAACATCCGGAAACACGACATTAAATCAAATTTGAACATTTTCTTCTGCCAGATAAATCTTTTGATTTGATTTTTATTTCGTATTCGAACAAAACGGTTATTAACTAGACGAGTAATAAATTATTTAAACACATGTGTTCACTCTAATTATCCTCCATATGCATGGAGAAAACACTCTTAATGATACCAATTTATCGGAAGCGATTTTTCTCTTTCGGGTCATATATCGTACAAGAGTATCTACAGTTTAAAAATATTGATTGTCTGCATTTTAAAATGGATTCGGTTTCTAAAAATAACACTTCCATATCGATGAAAATCATCTTTGCTTAACAAAAATAAATAAATATAAATGTGCCCGCGTATAAATGCGTGATTTTTTTTTCTTTCTTACTAATTTAAATATCAAAAGGTTAGCAAAGCGTTGATTTAGAAATGAACAGAATCGTAATTAAACCCAGCTGTAGTTAATGAAAGATGCTGCACATAAATTGCTTCTCTTTCCATTCATCTAGTGTTGAAAGAATCAAAACATTAACCCGTTTGCAGAATATGCGCTACTCGTAACGTTACGCTCGCCAAAATCTTAATGATAATCAATAATAATAATAATGATTGTTTAAAATACTTTTTAACCTCTTTACTTTCTTTTACACTGCTCCTTTTTTTGTGGTGCGTGAATAGAGAGAGTAAAAAATTACAACTTTTGCTTCATCACCGAACTCTTAATTAGCCAGGTGAAAATCAGATGACACGGAAACACTTTCAATACACCTAGAGGATGTATAGGTGGTTGCCATGACTACCTAGGCATTGTAACAAGGAATCGAACAATGAGGAAGTCGAAATGAAGACGGATCGGATAACCAGGCCTTAACAGTATTGTTTTTAGTCCCCTGGCCCTAATTAATGGCGCCTGGTCACGTCAGACGAGTTAACTAATATAATTAGTTACCAGTCGTCTCAATTAAGTATAACAGGATTGGTTCCAATCCGAGTTGACTCATTAAAAAAAAAAACCACGTTGTATCGCATAACATTCGCACCTTTTTCCTGGTTATATGTCGGGAGTTCTAAACAATTCGTGGGGACCGCAAAATTGAGTCTTACTAATGAATTGATCAGGTTGACCTCACGCTGCTCGTCACCATGACAACCGATCAGTTACGCCGAAAGTGATAATCTTGTTTAATTAATACGTACAAAGCAATAGTGTTTATTGCGGACATTTTCTGTTGACGACTGATTTTATATCCTTTTTATCACGAACTTCTCGAGATTTTTAAATCGTTCTTTGTAATTCGAATGCATAATCGGTATTATGGAACTACGTAAATATATATTACGCTAATTACTTATTTCAACGGCTATATTACGCCCAATAGTTTTCACGGCGCGCTATAATTTTGCTTCATTTAACTCTCAACCCAGCAATAACAAGTTATTTATGTTTTTCCATTATTATTCATTTTATCTCTTTGTTTGTTTTGTCATGTCAAAGAAGCGATTAACAATGTTTTCGTATAAAACAGTAAATACGTAAACATTCTAGATCGATTTTATTACTTATTTTTGTAATATTTGGAACTACAACTGTATATGATATTTTAATTAGATTTAATGCGAGTTGTTTACAGTTTTCGAGATTATATTTTCGGAATGGATATTGTACAATCTGGAAAGCAAGAAATATGTGCGTGCAACGAACGGATATAACTCGATTGTGTGCGATAAACTTGGTTTATAATCGAAAATTGTCATAAATTTCATAAGATAATTCTTAATGCTAAGGACAAATCCATAAAAGTTGTCTTTTAATTAATTAAACAGTTTAACTGCTCGTGCAAAGAGAGATATCGTTACAAACAGATCTTATCCGATGTCAGAATCATCATTAAGTAACATATTGTTAAAATTTTAGAATTGTTAATCCTACTTTTAAAACTTACTGAAATATTTTTTACTTCAGTTTAATGAAATCTTTAACAAAACAAAAACTGTAGGCAGCATACAACTGATCGCTGGAAATATATATTTCATACAACTACAGGCACGATGCCTGTAATTTACAGGCAACATGCACTCAAAAATTCAAATTTAGGAAGGTTTACGATATATATGAAAAACCTACAACTGCCGTCATGTTCGTATATCCTACCACTCACATGTATCAGCTCGAAACCCGCTAAATAAATAATTTTCACGAAATTTGATATAGAGGTTGTTGGCTGGAATCTGTTGCACGATATCGATTTTCAACAAAACGAGTGGTATATAAGAAACGTAAAGAAATGCTAGAATAATTGTTACGTCACAATAACAACAATAATATCAATTGTTACATCGCAGAATTTAAAAGGAAGAAACAGTAACTGTGACATCATAATGGAATTACATCCTAACGAATATAGAAATTGATGACGCAACAATTGTAGTTATTGTTACCTCACAATATCGAAATATTGTAATATGCGCAATTATTGATTCAAAAGTTGATATAATTCAACAATAGTATGCATTCTAACGATGTAACAATAGATGACGCAGTAGTTCTGATTATTGTTACGTCAGAGAATTGAAAAAGCTGATGACACATGCGTGTTATTGGCATTTATCGTTACATGTTTGTCTACTAACTTATTACTATTATTATCGCAGATTATTTATTATTTATCTATAATTCTATCGTGCGATAGAGTATTTATAAGATTTATTATTATTTAAAAACGATTTCTACAATCTGAATATTTTAAAATTTGAAACTCAATCGAAATACTGGATTAGAACTGAAAAATTATTTTAAAAAATTAAAAATAATTTTCAATAATGAACCAGAAAAAAATAAAAATAAGAATTTTAATATTAATTCACGATTAAAAAATTACGTAAAATTTTCAGCTTAAATTTGTGTTAAAATTTTTATTTCTTCTAAATAACTTGAAAATTTTGTTTGTATATGTTATTTGGATAAATAATTTTTTTTTTTAATTAAATATTTTTCAAGAAAGTTTTGCATTACATTTCCGATTTAATATAGGTAAATATTAACAAACAAAAATCGATTATTAATAAAAATCGGATTGGATATTAACAAAAATCGATGCATAGATCGG
>AYEL01074561.1:0-16929 GCA_000484575.1 Olivierus martensii | reverse complement strand
TTTTTTTTTTTTTTTTTAAACGAGACTAATAAATAATATCGGAAATCTTTACTCGTTTTTTATAAAAGTTACGGTTACAAAACAAAAAATAAAATTATAGAAAGAAAAAAAAAGACGTTTAATTATTCAATTAAATCTTAAAAAAATATCGATATTGTCTGACAATGATTCAAGAGAGGCAACAAATGACAATTTATTTGTCGATTCTTCATTTTGCTTCCGGTAAATTTTGCCCGTTTCGTTAACTAAAATTCATAATTTAATGAAAAATTCGTACATAAAACTAAATATTTTGAATTAGAGAAGACTATCCCAGCTGTCTAAAAATGTACCGAGTAGAAACATTTATCATAATTTTACAAAAATAATTTTGAAGTGCGATCATCCGAAGACATCAATCATGGCGCAAAAAAAAAGCGGATTAAAAAAATTTTTGGAAAATTTATAATATAGTCAAAAGGATTACTGTGATATTTATTGATAATAAATCAGAAAAACAGTAAAATAAACTTAATTCCCTTAACCAGAATCGCGATATATCATTGAAAGGAAAGGAGGGGAAAAAAATATTGCGCCAAACAGTTTTGTAAAGGAAGCACGATATAGCGCGAACATCAAGATGCTGGAAGCAATACTTCTCTTTAAATGCGATCGGAAGAGCTTTAGTTACTCCGAGCACGTTTTTACGATTTGAAACGATCGGGACAATTCAGATGAAAATTTAACGCTTTTTTGAAGCTACAGAAGGAAAAAAAAACAACTTTCTTTTTCTTTTAGCCATTAGGTCTTTATAGCTGAAGAATCTTTTGATTTTCTGTTCTAAAACTATAAGCCGAGTCTGAAAAGAACTGAAGAATCTCTTAATCTGCATGGAATTGTTATTTTTCTTTTTAATGTCCGAACATAACTTGTTTTTATCGTAATTTATACGCATTTAATTCTAAACTTGAATGTTAGATAAGGTAATTAGTTTCTCCATCAACTCTTGAAAATTTTATCAAGTCTGATTTTTCCAAAAAACGGATTTAACTTTACATATTGCTCTTTTATTATTTATCTCCAAGTGAATCTATATTGCTGATTTTATAGTTTATGGTTAGTGTATACTCTTTTGTTCGTTACTGCTAGTGAATCGAGAAATACACCAATTTATAGGAAGTATAATATTTCCTGATAAAAAAAATAAAATAAAAAAATACAAGCTCTCTCCGAGAGCCATTTGGAGGTCGAAAAATCCGTTGGCAGCTAGATAGCACATTAATACCAGACAGTTTGATGGAAAAATAAAATTTCAGTTTAAAAGTAGTCTCGCTGATTTCATCAGAATTTTTTAAAAACTTAAATCTATTCTTCGCGATAAAAATAAATATTATTAATTTACCTATTAGTTATCGCTCTGTGTAGAACTTGGTGTAGACTAATCAAAATTATATTAAGTTTTTTTTTTAAGACGAAAAAAATTATTATTTTAAAGAAAAACTAACTCGAATGTTTCTGTAGTTTGATAGTTTCTGAGTCGACTGTTTTCCCAGCTTTGTATCTTGATGTCAATATATGTGATGACAGTCTTTCCTCCAGTTTTGTCCCACTTGATCCATTTTTCATTCCAAGCATCATTAAACACACAACTGTCTTTCCTTTCAACATTTTTTTTTTTTGTGGTTTTTGATTTATACAGCGTGTGACTGTATTATAAATAAATGGTGATACTTATATATTTTAATTTGGAACAACAAATTTTTTTAAATATCACAGCCACATAAAGTAAACAAGAATGTCTAAAAGTATCGATTTAAATATTAATTTATACATCAAGATATAAGCGATGTTTAGGAGAATTTTTCAACGTTTTCATTCTAATTTTTCACGAGAATTAAGTTGATATGGAAGTATTTTTACTAATATTAGCAGCAACTTTACGTTGACATGACGTTAATTGAGTTTATCCTTTAAGAGTAGTGGTTCTAGATCTTTTACGTGCCAGTCTCTCGCAGTTCAATTTAATTTAAAAGTTATGCAAATTCCCGAGATGCATCAACCTCTGTCGAACACGTTAAAGTATCTCGATCTAAACCGAGATAACATAGAACTTGTTTATAAAATTTGCATTAGAATTTTTTTCCCTAGGGGGATGTTTGATGTCGATTGAAAGACGGACGACTGTGTAATAGCAATCGTTTACCGACAGAAAAAAAAAAAACCAAAACCTCGTAAACCGTGGAAGTGCAGTTAAAACTTTTATTGGTGGTGAGTAACGATGTGAGTAACGTGTTTATAAAAAAGCCTTTCGAATGAATACAATATCATTCGTACGCGACAAACAGTTTCGAAGTTATCGACATTTTAAACGGCCGCCATCTTGTAATGGACGATATGGTTTGAATAAAAAAAAAAAAACTCGAATGATTCACGATATACTTTGTTAATCATTCTCCACTTGGCCAAAAAAGAAAAACCATTAGCGAAACTATTACTAAAGTAAGGTAGTTACCAACATAAATCTTATTTACTAAATGCCCATAAACCATCTTACCTGAGATGATGAAAATATGTGTCTAACTAGTACATCTAAAATAACTTTATCCAGCATTTCCGAATTACTTTTCCATGAGAATTCGTCCAATTTCTTGCAGGAAATAATTGAAAACAATATATTATTAATTTTTTATCGTTATTGTCTTCCAATAAATTTCGAAAATTAGAATAATTTTCACATCACGTTCATCAGAATAATTATTGTTGACCGATATTATTTTTAAGCTATAAAAAAAAAAAAGGAAAATAATTCTAAAACGTGTAATTTAACGCGTCACTAAGGCAAAAATCTCATTGAATTCACGCACCTGATTATCATTATTCGTGATGAAATTTATGAAATTTCTAATACGCCGTAAAATGCATGAAAACAGTTTATGAAGAATTAAAAAATTTAACATTTTTTTTCCGTTAAAGAAATTTTTTTGTGTGTGTCAACATGTTTTGAATATACGAAAAAACGAGATCCGCGTTTAACAAGGCTAACTTATCAAATTCCGTTTCAGTTTTTAGTTGCAGTTCGGACATGGATCGATTATATCGATCAATACGATTGTGGAAACGGGAAAGGAGTTAGATGGCCAGGTATAGCTTAACTGTATCCTGCAAGATGATGAAGATTCCTGCTCGTCCATCATCGATTCTCACTGTCAAATTTCTAAGAATCTTCTGCTGTATAACCAGTAAAAATCCTTTTTTTCCTCGTCCATCATCGATTCTCACTGTCAAATTTCTAAGAATCTTCTGCTGTATAACCAGTAATAATCCTTTTTTTCTTTTTTTTTCTTAAATAAATTACAGAAAAATTGGCATCGTTCGCGTAATTGGATTGAAATATATTTACAATAAATCGTAAACTCGCATATTGGAACCTATAAATAACAGTAAGTCTAATCTAACGTAATTTCCGACTTTTAGGGAAAATTCCTTAACAAGCCTTACCGAACCAAAAGCATTTTCTGTAATTCTACTTCTCGTGTTTAGGTAATTTTCTGATCTTCGATAAATCTTAGATTTGCGAAATTTCCCTAGAGAAAATTCTGTACTAGGATTTATATAAATTTTGTATGTGATTAAGGTTTTGTAATCAGGAAAAGTGTTAAACTTTTACCAAATTCCCTATAAAAATTTCTCTAGAAAGTGTAAAGCCTTGTCAATTTTCCCATTAGAGTATAGAAGGTAAGCTTAGAAATGCAGTTTTAAATCCTCTTTAAGAAAAATTCCGTAAAAAGATTAAATCATTTAGTTGAATTCGACTTCAATTTTCTCAAGTAATAAACATGATTAAAACGTTTTCGGATTAGAGAGCGAAACAGAGAGGGAGGGAAAAAAGAGGGAAAGATTTCCGTCCAAGTTCGGATGATATTCGAAAATGGTTGATGCCGGCATTTATCGATGTTAATTCAACCGAATGCATTATCTATTATGCTTTAACTGCCATATCTGTCATCTTATCAGATATAAGCGAATTCGCACCTCCATTTTAAATAGTTCTACTTCCGGTTCTGTACGATCGTTTTCTGAGCAATTTCCGTGAAGGAATAACAAGATAAGTCGGCATAGAACGATCTGCCGCTGCACACATGGATTGATTTTCCGGATAATCCTTTTTTTTTCTTTCATTCGACAAATTAAAAATATGAAGAGAAAGAATTCGACAAAAATCTTACGGTTTTGTTTCTGCGCCGGAAGAAATTACGAAATTAAACAAATAACGCAGACGACATCGCATGGCGTTTGATAAAGTAAATTAACAATGACGTAAATATAAAATAAAAAATGATTGATTAAAATTTATAATCATCTTTCTTATAATTTAAACAATACGTAATTTTTATCCGGTAATCGACCTAATGTAATAATAATAATAAAAAAATAAGATGCTTATCAACTCAATCAGTTTTCTCCAACCTCATAAAAAAATAATAATAATAGTTCGTTTGTTCATCGGTAGGGGACGCTGAACTCGAATAGTCTACAGAATCTTACCTGCGACTGTTTCTATGGTAACCAGTATCACTGAACGAAACTATAACGAAAGGTTCAATGAAAAAAAAAATAAAAAATAAAAAAACGAAACAAGATGCAAGGAAGAAGAAAAATTTCGAAATTACGATTTCCGTTTACACCTCGATAATAAATAATATGAAGTTTAAATTTTTATGAAGGCTGTGCTATCGATGAGTAACTCTTCATGCACCAATTCAAAGAGTAATTTGAATGATTTTATTTTAATTAAAATATTTAAAGAATAATTTTTCTTAAAAAATATTATTTATTTAATAGCCATTCGAAATATTAATATATAATTCCAAAGAAGCAATTAAGCATAATAAAAATTTCTTTGTATCATACTGCTTAGTTCCATTCATGGTTCCATTACAGTTCTATTTCTTAAAAGACATTGCATTAGATATTTTATTTTCTTCTCAAACTAGAAAATAAGAAAGTTTTTCTTTTTGTTTCCTGTATAAATTTTTTCTTTTCAAATTCGTTTCCTGTGTGTACGATCTTTTTTTTTTTTCCTTTTTATCTTTATGTTCCAAGTTTTGTTTACCAGAGAAAACGATAGATTCATTTTCCGTTCTCTGTATGCATTCAGCGCTTAGGAAAAAAAAACAAGAACAAATAAATCAATGTTTACAGGAATTTACGATCGGTTGACGTTATTTTTGCGACATCTTTACAAAATTACTGGTTAATGATGCGAATGGAAGCCTAAACTCAATATATATCGTTTAGTGGTGCAACTGCGGTTGTTAAACCTCAATAATGAGCATCCTTCTTGAAGTTTTGCTTCCTTGTATTCTCATTCTGACTGAAAATTCTTTACTGATATTAGTTTCTTGAGAATATCATAATGTAATTTGGAGTTTGGGCCGCATCCAGAAGCATTCGCAATGCTGGATATAAGTTTCGGTCATCATAAATTCTATTTATTATTTGCAAGTAGAAACTTCAGGACGACAATGTTTACAGACAAAATTATTCTCTCGTTTACTAAATTAAATTCTTTTGCATTTATTTCAGTTTATGCACGACTTCTGGTTTACTTAAAGTGTTTATTTTTAGAGATGCAACCGTTTAATTACATCGTTTAACGATTAAAATTTACAACAGATCAAAGGATTAATATAAAAAAATGATAATTAATTAATTAAGAATATTTATCGCTCAATTATGACAGTAAAATGCGATTAATCATACGAAGAGGAAAATTTAAATCCCCATTCGAAGGTAGAAAATTAGATAAGAGAATTTACAAACCGCAAATTGGTCTTGTTAACGTTCTTTCTAATTATTCACGACAAGAAGCGTGGAATTAATTATTTTAATTGAATTGTCACGATATATTGCGCCAGATTCGACTGCTAGACATTATAAAAGCAATTTTACGACAATCCACAGGTGGATAAAAACTTTTTCTCGATTTCTAGGAATATTCTGACGATCTAATTAAAAATTGAAAAAAATTTAAACTCACTGGTACGATCCTGAGCCGAGGAATGCAAGAATACCGTCGTTAGGATCCATAGGATAGGCCAAATGATGTAGGATAGCCACATCCTGATTTACCACGTGACTCGCACATCCATGCCACTCAGGATAGGATGTGAGAGTTGCACAAACTCTGGCAATCCTACCCGGTCCCAGTTTATAATCGTCACCTATTCAGTCACAGCGCCCTCTGGATTATTACAGTCGCCACGCGCTCCGACGATTCTCCTTCCCGGTATGCTTTGCCTCGCTTTGCAGCCATTGGGTCAAGTAATGGTGACGTCAGAAAAGCAACAGGATGGATGGAAGAGGAAGCGTATCCGAAACGATAAAATAAATGTCATTTGCATTCTTTTTTTTTAGTCTTCATTCTTTTCTTAATTATTTTATTAACTCGATAAAAATATCTGTCGTTAAATTTTTAATACAATTAAAAACGGAATTAAAATAAAAAAAAAATATATATATATAATAAATTGTCGAACATTCCATAAAATGCAGTTAGAAATTAATTATCTTTCCAGTTCGAATATTTCAGTCATTAAAAAAATATATATTTAATAAATTCACGCATTAATTCGAATGCTAGAAAGCGAGTAACATGGAACAGTTTATGGAAAAAGCAAACGTTTTTCGTTAATTATAACAAACAGCAATTAATTTTTGTTATTGTGTTTCTGCTAAATATAATTTTCCGACATCCGTAAAAGACGTGATTTCCAGTAATTTGATCGGCATTATTTAGCCGAAACTCATCAAACATTATCATTTGTACCGATAATGGAATTCCTTTTATGCAAATATCGAACGGAAAATGAAAATTAAGAGCACTAATTTTTCTAAACTACGATATTGGAAACGTGTGCATGCCGGAAAAAAAAAAAAGAAAAAACAGGTAAAAGTTCTTTAATTTCCGAGCGAAAATCCTCTCAAATTTTGATAAAATACACCTTTAACAAATGAAATTATTCTTGCGCTCTATTTTTAATCTTTTTTTTTTTATTGGATTAGTTCTTGATTTATTAAGTTAATTATATTTTTATAGATATATATATTATGTAGAAATGATAGGTCGCCACCTGAATGCGATAGAATAGATAACATTTGCTCCGAACACGTGTTTTTTGACACATGATTGACGTGCGGAACTTTAGACGTGTAATGATTTTAAATGACTCCATCTCCTATTCATCTTTAGCGTGTGTTTTTATATTATAATCGAAGTTAAACACCTTATACGTCTATATATAATTTTATTCTTTTATAATAAAAATAAAATCATTTTTTTAGTGATCGATACAGATTATAACACAAACTTTATAGTCGAAATAAACTGTTAAGAAGTCTCAACTGCGAACATTATATATAGGCTAAAAAAAGCATAGAAAGAGAGGTTTCAATCGTAAACATTGCATTCCAGTTTAGTTTAGAAGAAATTATAGAGACATCTCAAGAAGTTTTTGGATTTATGAAAGGAGGTCAATTAAAAAAAGGATGTTGTATATATACATTCCGAAGACAAAAATGGGTTTCTGATTCAACATTTTTACTTCTTAACCCGTTTAATTATTAAAATTTAAAGCCAGTTGAAACCATCTCCAAAATATGCGGCAGTAAAAATAATTTATAAGTGAAAATCAACATAATTAATTAGAAATAATACATTTCCTTATAAGCTTGAAGTGGCTATCGGGAATTAAAAATTTTTGGATGTTAGATTCCATAACAATATATCTTCGTTGTAGTATTATTTAACAAAATTTATGTGTACTACTTATATTTATAATTTATTTACTGTTATATGTGTTTACGACGTATTAAAAATTGGTGTTATCTAGAATAATATTCATTTTTATGAAACATTGAACATCGATATTCTCGCAACACGTAGCACCACCTATTGAGAAACGTTAAAACTAGTTTTTACTATTCTTTACAAAGTTGAATATTTAGGTCAAAAATTAGAAAAATACACACACATATATAAATTAAGGTCAGTAAGTCAAAGGCTATCTTCGGAAAATATTTGTATCATAATTAACACCTGGATTATAGATATTTTAATAATTTTTTTTTAATATTTGTCCTTTCTGCATTCAATGATTTCTTATACGTTAACTGCAACAAATTCTACTAAAAATGATGCATAAAATTCCAGATATATTAAATAATTCGTATTTATGGTATCTGTTTAAATTCGATCATTGTTCGATCATTATCTATGGGTTTAATACCCAAAATCATATGGTTATCGATCAGCATGTCGAATTTTAATAAATAAATAAAGAGATCAATCTTTTAAAGTAACTTTTAACTGAAAAATCTTATCTGGAGCCATGTATACATGGCTCTATAACTGAGCCAACTTGAAATTCAAATCTGATACAATGATTAAACAACAAAAAAAAATTTTTTCCAGGATGCTGAGATGCATCACACTGATGCGGATGCTCGAAATATGATTGATAGAGCTAGAGGATCGAGTGAGAGCGTTTACCAAGTAAAATGATGAAGATAATGTTTGTAATCAATAAAAAAAGAATCAGCACCAGATAAAAATAAATACCAATCACGAATTATGAGCTAATCCATTGCATTTTTAGCATTTTTTTTTTTTTTTAACCAAATAATTTACGATCCACACCAGCCAGACATTTTTTACGGCATCAGAAGAGAATTTTAATTAAGCTACTATTGCTTTCTTTAAGATAAAGTTTAAATTTATAATAATAATAATAATAATAATAATAAATTTTGTTTAATTAAGCTACTATTGCTTTCTTTAAGATAAAGTTTAAATTTATAATAATAATAATAAATTTTTAGCTTCTACAAAGCAAAGTCAATGATATAATTATTATTTTAAAAAGTATAAAATTTAATAAACCATTTTTTAAAACGATGTATTTTATAAAAAAAAAAAACTTTAAGACGATAAAAATGCATATATGTTAAATATCGATGCATAAGAAAATAATTTATTGGCAAATTTAATATAAAATAATTTTTATTTGTAGAAAATAATTAATTACATAATTTTAAAAACGAATAATCGAAAAAAGTTTACATACACGTTATCGTATACACACGAGGGTGATGGTGCGTAATCGATTTGCAACGTCATCCGTCTCCAAGCAACAAACTTATGAATTTCCCTTAGCAACAGCCACAAAAATAATATATTTTGTTTCTTTTGTTTTTATGATATTTTAACTAAACTCTTACTTAATTAATTATTCAAATTTGATTACGTAATATTAATAATATATAAATTTTTTTTTCATTTCGAATTTTTAACTGATTCGTGTTCACATTTTTCTGCAATATACCTACAGCATCTACTCAGTTTACTACCACGTTCGTGTGTTACTAATATAGTTTCATGCGTTAACTATGAGGAAAATTTTCCAAAAATAAAAGGATATCGATGTATGCAATGCGAAATGAACAGATATTTTATTTGTATATCATAAATTTATAGATATATAGGCTTCTTGCTATCTGTATATCTGATGTTATTGGTCAACTCTCTTCTCTTTTTTTTTTCCCTGAAGAATATCTTTTAAATTGAAAATGCAGCCAAGAAGGAATAAAAAATGAAATAGAATTTTTTTTTTAGATTGATGCTACAAATCACAATTGAAAGATTGTACGGAGATATGAAATTATTCAATTTATGTGCGATGAAAATAATATGCAGTAGGTATAAACTGGTGAAAATTTTAAATAATTAAGTATTTTTTTTTTATCATTCATGAATACAAGTATTAACATAAAATCAAGAATTATTGTAAAGATTTTGAGTATTATCGAGAAAAGTGTGTTGCAGTTGGCATATCTAAATATTCTTTTGTTTCCATTATACAATATTCGGTAAATATTAAATTATTTGTATTAAAAAAACAATAAAAAAAATATTAAACTTAGGAAAGAAACATTTTAAAAATCAAACAATATTATCTTGGAATGTCCTTTACAGTTCGCCATTTTGAATCCGCCATTTTGGAATGATTGAAAATTCTTTGGGCTAATAACTTTTTTTTTTAATTAATTGGAATATTTTTATGAAATTTAATGGCAAGATGGTGCCATTGAAGTGACCTTGATATATCATCTTTTTATCAATTCAAGAAAGCCGCGCATAGCTAAGGTGGATGAATCTAAACGCGAAAGGGAGAGTCGCGGTCGGTATAATGACGGGTGGGAATTATTGAATCAATATTAAATTAAATTCTGTTAAATATATTATTTCCAACGTCGAAACTAATCATTTAGCATTCGACATTACAATAAAATATTTCCAATGTCTATTGAATTAATATATTAAGTTCTGTTAAATATACTATTTCCAACGTCATATCTAATCATTTAGCATTCGACATTACAATAAACTTCCATTCAACTTCAGTTTTTGCGTTTGAAAACATCCATGTGCGAAGCTGTCATCCCTATTTTGTCACTGGACTCGTTCAGTTAGCGCACGCGTACTGCGTCGATGGTCGCGGCTAAGCTGGACGGGCAGTAGTATCGTTTGATATGGGCACCACCTAACGACCAGATCCGGATATGCATTTTTGCACTGGACTCGTTCAGTTAGCGCACGCGTACTGCGTCGATGGTCGCGGCTAAGCTGGACGGACAGTAGTATCGTTTGATATGGGCACCACCTAACGACCAGAGCCGGATATGCATTTTTGGGGGCCCTAAGACGGCCTAGTCGGCCTATTGGTAAATCCGGCCCTGGTAATGACTTATGTTCTTAACCCACACGAATGAACAGTACCTGTATGACACTTGGGTTCGAGACTTCTTCTCTGGTGAGTGCTGTTGTTAGAAGATCCTCCTAACAGGGGACATTATTATTTCCACACCAATATATCCATGTATTTGTATATTTAAAGTATTATTAAACTGTAAATACTAACAAAAGCTTTAAAATGTTTAAAGTTGCCATTTAAAAATGGCGAGCATTCAAATTTAAAAAGTTTATCTCTGATAATTTTTAAACTACTTGATAGAAATTAATAAAATTTGGCAAAATTTGGCGCAATTAAATTCCTGCAGATTCATCCGTTTAAAAAATGTGAACGTTCAATTTTCGAAATTTCCCTATAACTGTAGAATTGTTTAACAGGATATATATATTTTTTTATATTCAACAAATAGATTTTGCCATTGAAAATGATTTCTATGACATATATTTTAATCCAATATTTTTAATTATGTTTAAAATAAAGAAAACTTTCTGGAAAGTAAGCGATTAGTTCTTTCCGAACTGCTTGCTAAATAGTAGAAACCACCATATTACTAATGTTACCGCTAATGGCAAAGTATTAAATATTTTAAAAATAAACCAATTTGTTCGAAAATTAATAATAGGAGACATACAAAGACTAGACAGATATGGTGATCTTATAGGTCTCAATTTCCTTTTATAGGGAAAGTAGGCTAAAATTGCATTAGAATAACATTCTTCTATTGACGGAATAAATTTGTTTACAGGCAGTCGGTTATTCAAATTTATTTAAATTATTTTCAATTTACTTAATTAATAAAGTTTGTAGATGGTCGAGGAAAGAAATCACCTATTTCTTCCTGAATTGTACTAAAAATAGACCGTTTCTACACAGACAAATAAATATTTCTCAAGAAGTAATAAAGAACTATATTGTGACATTTATGTACCTAAGAGAAGAAAAACTAAAATATTTGCTTGTACTTTGTATGATTGCACATCTGACTCAGCATTAAAAAATAAAAAATTTCAATCCTAAACAAAGTGTAAAAAATATAACACATATACATATATACATAGTAGTACTGTATACTCTCTATTATGCGAATTAATGGAGAGGAAGCTACGCATGGATAACCGAAAAACACGAATAATCCGAAAATTTTATATTTAAAATAAGAACTTATTCTAGTCTGTGATTGTTTGTTTGTTTTAGAAAATCCTTGATATTTTTATTAATCTCCTCGTAGCTATTACAGTAAACTCCCTATTACGCGCTTCCCTATAACATTAATTCGTATAACGAAACTATACTTGACGACAGCATCGGAAGGCAGTATTGAGTCTATGAAAGTGGCGTATTACCAACTTTTCTGGCGGTATTAATGCGCACGGAATAGTCGATTTTGATATAAAAGGTAACATTCTCAGTAAGAACGGTGTTTATTTTTATATACTCGTGCCTCTGGGTTTACAGTTTTCCATTTCGAATAAACATTCCAATCAATTTACTTCGTTTGACGGCTAATCATGCAACCTTTCGAGAATGACTTAAAATTTACAATTCTCCGCCATTTTATAACTGTTAGAATCAATTGGAGTGCGCAAAACATCATTGCGCATCTGATTATCATATATTATAGCCATGCAGATAACTTACTACATGTTAAAATCATGTTGATGTCGTAATTTTATTCGAAGTTTATAGCTTATTTGTCAAAATTATCATTTTTTTTATGGCAATTTACTGTAACATCGTGAAGAATTTAGTGGACTATATCATCGGCGTAGTGATATAAATGAACATTGACTCTCTCATAGACTCAATACTGCTTTCCGATGCTGTCATCAGGTATAGTACTCATACAACGCTACAGTCTCGTGTAACACGTAGGATAAATTTTTTTAAACGTTACTTACCCGTTACTTATAATATCTCTTGATTGTAATAAAAACCAAACAATGTTTATTTCGTTTCCATGACAACTTTAACAACAACTTTAATCCGTGATTTCGGAGCCCGTGTTATATGGGATCTACTTATGTATGATATATATATATTTTTAATTTAGTTATCTGTATTCTGCTTTGTTGTTTCCTTTATTAAAAGAAACTTTCTTTAAAACAAATTAATTAACATTCTGCACATAATAAAATCATATTTGAAACTAATGCATATCTCATTAGCAATATGTGATCAGTGCTGGAACTCATAGACAAGTTTAAATTTGCATAAAATCGTCTGATAATGCATGTCTCATATAACGCTATTTCTTATAACGGGGAACGTATCCCTTGCGTTGTACGGGAGTCCGCTGTATATCATTGTCTTCAAAGTCCCATTGATTCGTATATTTTAACAAAGTGTCTATATAAGGGCTTCGAGAGATGTCGCCGGGCTCGGAGGAATTTACATGGACCCCAAATAATTTTAGTTATAAGGTTGGGGCAATTTAGTACTCCGTTTCGGACTAATTTTTAGCACTGTCCTTCTACGGTTAATTAGCACATAAAAATTATGGGATGATGTCTAAGCCCCTGTAAATCCTGGGCCTGGGGAATTTTATCCTATCTTCTCCTCCTCTCATCGGCCCTGTCTACATACGATAATGTTGTGTTACATAGGACAATGTTGTGAACTGCACAACATTGCACACACTATCCTATGTAAACAACACTGCACAACACTGTTGCAGTGTTGCAGTACAACATTATTTTTATTATATATACTTTAATATAGTTATAAATTATTTGATGCAGTATAATTAAAAATTCTAATTACATAAAAATATATTTTGTTATTTCTTTTAATGATCTAAAATGATTTAAAATTCCATCTCTTTTTTAGATTAAAATTAAATTTAATAAAAAAAATCTGTTTAAATTAAACTTGGAGTTTTCTATTTATTTAAATTGGATAATTGGGCTGTTAAATGTTTTATTATATGCATTGGCATAACTGTACTGATAAAAATTGATGCGATAGAATGGAACCAGTGACGAATATAAGGGATTAGAGAGAGTATAGTTACCTCCAACATATTTTAAAGACGTTTTAATATTAAATAAACGAAGTTAAGTCTAGTTATTCGGTTAAACCGTGTTATACGAGGATTTCCGCAATTTTATAATCGTGTTACAGCGAAACCATATTGTAGGAAACCGTGTTATAGGAGGGATATCTGATATTTAGACTTTTTTCGAGGAACCTCTTAATGAATTATCATTATTTTTTCCAGGACTTTTTTCGAGTAACCTTATCATTAAGAGGTTCCTCGAAAATGTCTAAATATTCAGGTATCCCTCCTATAACATGGTTTCCTACAATACGGTTTCGCTGTAACACGATTAGAAAATCGCGGAAACCCTCATATAATACGGTACTTCTATAACACGGTTTTTACTTAACACATTTAGAAAATTACATTTACTCTCCTACAACACAAAACATTTTCAATAATTTTTGTAAATCGATACTATGGACACACACAGTACACACATAAAATGCAAACATTGGATAAAATTAGTCATAAATGTAATTTCGCTAGTTTGCCATGAGATGAACGATATGCAGTCTGTTTTCGATTTCGATTTGAAATTGAGTTAATTGAATTAATTTTGAAATCGAATTAATTGGCGACCATTTGAGTATTTTCTGTTCCAAACGTTCAATTCTTGGATAAAAAATAAGTTTGTATTCTTCAGTAGAGGAATGTGAAGGAGAAGAAAACCTTTTTTATTCATAAATTTTTTGGGGATATATATGTTAAGGAAAGATTGTTTTCTAGCGGGTTGTAGCGGGCTAGATTACGGATTTTATGAAGAGAGCAGAAGATATACAAATTTTAAATTCAAAAAAAAGTTCAGAAAGTTGATATTGTTTAAAGAAAAAAATGTTCTCGTTTTAACGAAAAAATGGTTAAGGAAGATATAATTATTAAATGAATGTTATATAAGCTGTACACTTTTTTTATTTTACATATATTATTTTTTTGGGGGTCTTACATATATATATTTTTTCTTTCTTTATATTTCGTGTTATTAATACTCTTAATAAAAATTAAGTTTCTTAGGTGGAATTAAAGAATGTTATTTGTTTTGAATTAATTTTGAAACTCTTTTTGCATTGGCTTCAGGTTTCGTATAACACGGATTCGCACAATGTGGTATTTTTAAGGAATTTATCTACCGTGTTATAGGAAGGATAGTTATATTGATCCTTGTGGTAAAATATCAGAATTAAGTTGCTGCAGCCAAAAAACAAAATGGGTTACGAAATCTGACATAAATATTTTAAATAATAATATCGATCTTACTTAAAAGAAAATTGCTTTTAGAACAGTTTAATTTTAATTAAATGACATCTTAAATACGGGATTATGATAATTTATACGGTCTACATTAATACATTTTGTACAGAATCAGCACGAAACTTTATTTCACGCTTAACATACTATACAACATTACTTATCTTCTAAAAATAATCGATTGATCATTTTATATTTATGTTTTCTATTATTGAACTGTAAAAATATTCACAATATTTTTGGATTTCTTTTTTCAACTATAATATAGAAAGATGGATCACTAATTAGAGTTAATAATTAAAAATATAAATATAAAAAAAAATTCAAGCATAAATGTATATACAGTATACATATTAGAGTACTGTGTTTGTTTTAATAATAATTTTTTAATTTCCCAGAATTATTTTCTGAATCCACAGCTGGTCCAACATCCCCAATAAACTTTAGTTTTATAATATCTTATCAAATTTATCCAAAGAAGATGAATTTGCTTAAAATAAATATTTTTATTACATCATTTTTAGATTTCTTACTGATAATTCCTTTGTTAACAGATGCTATTGCGATGATAAAATTCTTTTGTTGAAAAAATGGAATATTAGAGAAAATTATTTTATAATTAGTATTATCTGCATACTTGTTTGTCAATTAATTATTACGCATTGTTTAGTTATCATTTAAATATATTTTTAAATTAATATTTTATATATCGTGCCTTACGCAGAAGTCAAGAAATTCGGAATGTTTAGTTATCATTTAAATATATTTTTAAATTAATATTTTATATATCGTGCCTTACGCAGCATTTAAAAGTCAAGAAATTCGGAAGGCAATTTTTGTTTACTTCATAGCTAAAACAATAAATTGCAGTCTAAAACAAATTCACAGGAAACATCACAGTTTTATTTCCAGGAACTAAAGTAGGCCTGCATGCTTATTTGAAGTTTCTTTGATCTGCAACCATTCTATGATAGCTAGTCTCCAAGTTTAATATGAAAATTTTCCTGTTTTTGTTAACATCTGTATAATTATAATTAAATTATTTTATAAAATTATCATAAAATTAAGATCTATATTATTTTCCTTATTTTTTTTAGATACGAATATATTTTAATTTGTTGCATTCTTCGAAAAATAATTTATTTTTGCGTTATAAACCATTACGTGCAACTTAGTCACGATATAAGGGCGAGACTCGAGTAATATGCAAATCCATTCTAATTATGATTTTTATTAAAAAAAAAAAAAATGGAAAATTTATACAAAATAATTTTGTAGTAGACCAAATTTAAATAAAATTTAACAAACAATAAATTAATTTCCTTTAATTTTGATGAAAGTTGGGAGAGTTAGAAAGGAAACTATGTCGAGATCATCGATGTTATTGATGTACTGTATATACAAACTGGATAAAATGCTAAATGCTAGAAAACAACGTCGTCAGCCATGTTGTCGGTGGGGTACTTTCGTGAACATAAATTAGACGACATAGCAAATTGTTTTGGTGACCAGACGTATCTCTTTTTATGTTAGTAAGTACGATGACCAGATTCAAAAAATTAATAAAAAGGAGTACAGTATCCCAATATGCATTATCATACCACGTGATCTCACCACTTCAGTGGCTTTGTTATTCTCTGGCAACTGACCATTAGCGCAGTCTATCCAATATATATACAGTATATATATATATATATATATACTGGACAGTAGATACAATGGATTCCGTTTAATTGGGACATGTCGGGACTAAGCCATTTTGTCCCAATTAAGCAACTGTCCCAATTAAACGAAGTACTAATGAATTCTAAAATAAAATATGTAATTCGTAGGTAAATAAATAATAGGTAAAAA
>AYEL01074560.1:0-14395 GCA_000484575.1 Olivierus martensii | reverse complement strand
AACTGGTCCTCCTCACCATACCCGTGGAGGATATGGTGAAAGAGGGGATTGCAGGGCCCCTGCCCAGCACCCCGAAAAAATTTTTCGGGAAATGCCGCCCCCGGGTCTTCCTGCGTGGTACACCAACGCGTTACCCTCGGGCATCCGGCCGCCTACACCTAGGCGATTGCCTAAGTTCACCTAATTATAGAACCAGACTTATTTTCTATGAAATTTAATGCTGATATTCCATTATTGAAGAAACGTTGACGCAAAAACATTTAAACCAACAGTATCAACTATTTTTTTTTTTTCAAGCAGAAGACGGCATACGATATCGGTCTCGGCATTCCTGCTGAACCGCTCTTCCGATCTAAATAATTATATTAAAAATATAAAAGAAATGGTTAAGTAATTAAAATGTCTTTCTTTTTTTATATAGACAGAAACTTCCATTCTAACAAAACAGGTTTCGTTGTTTTTTGGAATTTACCAGGTCATTCATGAATAAAATTTTATAATTATTATTATTATATCAATGGTCTTGATCTATTGATTTAGAGAAATTACTCATATAATTCTGTAAAAAGTTTAAAATTTTTAAATGCAAACCTAATTTTTATTATTTTTCTAAGAATATTAAAATATTATTTCAATTCAATGGCGTAAATTAACATTGGTTTCAAACTTTCTGTATCTGCGCTCCGTTTAAAAGATATAACCCTTTAAAGTTAGTCAGTCACTACTTTTCTTTGCATATTTCTGTTATTTGTCATCTTAGTGTTTTCGCTTACGTTTTTCTATCTGTGATGGCCAGCACAAATAGCAACAAAGATTTTTGAAGTGGGACGCGAATCTGTCATCCCTATTTTGTCATTGGATTCGTTCAGTTAGCGCACGCGTACTTGCGTCGATGGTCGCGGCTAAGTTGGATTTCAGTTAGCGCACGCGTACTTGCGTCGATGGTCGCGGCTAAGCTGGACGGACAGTATTAGTAAGAAGGCGAGCGACCAATGCGATACTTAGCGGCAACGCGACGCGTCATGACGCTTTGTAAACTAGATGGTGATTGGCTAGCTTTAAAGGTTTATTTACTTTTTCACTCAGAATTTTATCTTCTACAAGTTTGTAAATTTTGGCACAACCTTTTTAAATCACCCTATATATATATATATACATATAGGGTGAAGAGGGCGAAGAAAAACTTCGCCGTAATATTTTGTGTGCTAATAGGAGGCCTCGAAACAAGTCGAAAATGTCTAATGAACATATGGTCTAAATGGCACCATTTTCAATTTATAAAACTCTAAAACGGTGCCATATAGTACATATGTTCGTTAAACATTTTCGACTTGTTTCGAGGTCCCCTATCAGTACACAAAATATTACGACGAACTTTTTCTTCACCCTGTATATACATCGATGGTCGAGACAAATCGTTTTTATTTTTACATTTTTATTCACAAAATTATATGTTGCAAATCGCCTGAAAAGAATAATAAATTGAAAGAATAAAATAAAATAATTCATTCTATTTGACATATCATCAGTGTTGTAAAATTTTTCCATTTATTCATCCTTGATTATTCATTCTGAACCTAGAAAATGTATTTATGAAGAAATCGAAACATAAATTTCACTGATATTACTGCTAAGAAATCTTAAAATCCGTTGGTTTTATTTAGATATACAGTATATATATATATATATATACATATATACAAATGTTCATTAATTAAGCATTTCAAGTCAGGGAAGTGATATCGTATATCCCGGACACATAAGGTCGAACAGTTCTTATAAGTCAAAACATACTAATTGCCTATTATTTGTCATTTCCCAGCCTACGACTTTCACCTCTGGACCAAAATGAAAAGACGTAGGATGGAGAAATGAGTAAATTGATAAAATGTTGCAGTAATAGGATTTGATTAAATTTTATATCATCATCTTTGTAGAGCTAAGAATATTGTTTATTCACTTAAAAAAAATTTAATAAAATTGCTTAATAGAATTACTTAAAACATGTTTGCTGTTTCTGAACTGTAAATTATAAAGATGAAACAGATTTATTTAATACATTAAATAATTATTTTTCAATAAAATAGGCTAATTATACTATAATTAAAAAAAAAAGGTATTTTAGATTAAATCTGTTTAACTTATAATATATTTTATAAATTAACTGTTATGTTATATAATTTAACAGATGTTATGTTTAGTATAGTAAACTCCCGTATAACGCGCTCTCCTATAACGCGACTAAAATTTGCCTTAATATAACATAATGGGTAGGCTTGTTTTCAACACAAATTCTTTCAACTCTGGTGTCATGGAAGATATCGCTACTCACAAGTCTTATTCAGTCACTAACGACATCGTTATTTTGTCTTTAAACTAGCTACAGCAGATATTATCTGTATACATTGATATATGTATTTCATTCATAACCTTTTTGCTGATTCATGATTTTTCCCGACATCAATTTGAATTTATTTTTTTTGCTTGTTTGTCTCGAAAATTTTTTTTTTGTTAATTATTGTTAGCATAAGTAGGAGCACGAATGAAAAAAGATCTAGTAAATTTTTCTGTTCTCTGCTTTGGAATGTGGATAAACTGAAACTTTCTTATTGGTTTCTGAGGAACATTGAAGCTGAACTAGTCGTTTTCCTCCTCTCTATTTAAATATATATATCCAAAAATTTTTTATCTTGCTTATTAAGGATATCTTGTTATCGTTGGAATATTTAAATTTTCATAATTATTTAACATGTTTGTTTGTTTGTGTTCATCCATAAATTTAATAATCTGTTTAATTGCATATTGATAACTTCTACTTAATTTTTCTAAATATGTAGCTGCATAGAAACTCAAACCATAAAACAAGTACTTGTTATTTCTGCATTCAGCCAAGCTTAACATATTAGATCATCATAAATATATCTCAAGTATCTCCAAGTAAAACCAGTTTTTTTTTTTGGTATACTTTTTTATTACGTAATCAATATGAGATTTGAAGTTTATGTCTGCAATTTCTCGTTTATTATCATTAAGATTTGTTGTAATTTATTGATACTTATTCTCTATAAAATTTTCAAATTTACTATCATTTCTAACCGTCTCCTGATTAGACGCAGCTAGTTTCAGCATTATTGATTGAGTGTTATTTTCTAGCACTTCAATCCTTTCAGAAATAGATTGACATATCTTTAAAAAATATTTAAAATGACAACCTATCTCCTCTAAAATCACTCCAACAGCATTATCTGAGCTAATTTTCATATGACCTTGTATAGATAATTACGAGGAAAGTGTACAGTTTAATGCGTATATATGCTCAGACTTGCAATACAGAGTGGTTTTCAATTACTAGAAACTGGTTGGAAGTTTTGATAAATTAGCAATCTTTCAGGTTAGTTTATTTCTATTTTAAATAAAATATAATAAATAGAAATTAATTATCCGTATAAATCGAATTTGAATTTTATTTCTAATTTAAATAAATTATTTATTTGTTTATTTATTAATATTATTTTTTAAATATGCTTCATATTTCCTTTGCGATATTAAAAAATGATTCGGAGAATGCAAATATAACCGAATGAATAGTTATAAAAGTATAACGATATGTGATATAATTGTTTTATTCTGTTATTGTTTGTAAAGAAGAAAGATCTCTCTTTAGTCCATCTTAAACCCCTCAGAAAATGGCAGATTAATTCTATCCCCACAGCATGCACATAACTCTCTATTATATCATACAGTATATAAAAAATATAATTTTAGTTTCTTTTTTATGTAAAAAAGAAACTAAAATTTTATTATATGCTGAAAACTTAGATATTCTTTTTCAGAAATTCGTATATTGCTTTAATAGCAAATTGAATAAAAAAAAATTAAAAACAGATAATTATGGTTGTGTTTAAGAAATGTTAAATTAAGAAATCATAAAACCTGTCTTATAACAGATACATAACTTGTACTTCCAATTTTTTGTCAACGTAAATATCGTACTTATTTTAATTTATTAGACTTATAGAATATAATATATAAATTTAAATTAAATTTTATGAAATTTCGTACAATATTTTGATATCAAAGATAACCTTTATGGCGCGTTATTTAATCTTCCAGATTTAACTTTCTATTTTATGAAATTTCGTACAATATTTTGATATCAAAGATAACCTTTATGGCGCGTTATTCCAGATTTAACTTACAAGTTAGTAAAATTTGTAGATGTTGAAACATTTGAGATAATATTTTAATACATAACTAACGCATATTTACGTGTACTTTTATTAAATATAGCGTTATCCAAGTTGCTGAAAGATGAAACAGAACAGCAGACTGTAACCATTTTTAATTGGGCGCTTCTTTATTAATAAAGAAAAATAGTAATCCTGTCGAACATGTATTGAAATTGAGTATGTAAGAAAACACCTACTCCTGAAAATTTTTACGCTCTTTTATGGATTGCGCAACGCACTTTAGATAGTATTGATGCAGAAAGCATACCAACTAATCCTCAAAACTGTGACACACTGCACTGGAATCGAAAGAAACTGAAAGAAAAAAATCGCAACTCTGGTTTCGCGTTGCACTGCGCAGCAGCCTATCTATAATTATAGCCGCGTTGTTTCTCACGTTTTCTGGATTTGTCGATGGAGATCGCTTGCAGAGAGTTGTTGATTTTTCTGATACTTTATTGCAAGAAGTGATCTCATCATCAATAAATCTGCGAACAGCCCAGTTGAATCTCTTCCGTTTTCCAAGTCTATAAAACCACTTGCAGAGAGTTGTTGATTTTTCTGATACTTTATTGCAAGAAGTGATCTCATCATCAACTCACAAAATAATTTGATGAAGAAAAAGAAGAGAGGTATATTATGAATCAGATACGATTAAAATCTGCGAACAGCCCAGTTGAATCTCTGCCGTTTTCAAGTCTATAAAAAATTCGTTTCTGTTGATTGATTGTTTCTTTCACATCTTGTCTCTCCTAATAGAAATTGGACAAAGTCCAATTTTAACATCTCCTATAGCACGCAACGCATGCTAATGGCCTGTTTCCAATTATATTTTCTATTGAATCGCTGTGCGCGACTCACACAGTGTATGGCGAATAGCGCACTTCTGGAAACATGATTCTGAGCACACAAATAGTGGGCTGTCCGCTTAACGTTTTAACATCTCCTATAGCACGCAACGCATGCTAATGGCCTGTTTCCAATTATATTTTCCATTGAATCGCTGTGCGCGACTCACAGTGTATGGCGAATAGCGCACTTCTGGAAACATGAATCTGAGCAGAAAAATAGTGGGCTGTCCGCACTCTGGTTTCGCGTTGCACTGCGCAGCAGCCTATCTATAATTATAGCCGCGTTGTTTCTGACGTTTTCTGGATTTGGTCGCTAACCGTTAGGCTTAGTTAGTATTGACAGTCGTACTAAAGCGCGACTTTGCAAGCCTATGAGTGCCCTTGTGAGTACCATACTTGATGCAATATTAACTTAAAGAAACTGAATGGCTGAAACCAGCCAATCAACATGAAAATAGTGCAAAGTAATTTTTCCCTAAAATAATTGTTTTTCAAATTTTTACTGGAATGATTTTTTAATTAATTGTCAATTATTGAAATATTTTATGTAATAGCAGATATATAGAAAAGCTTGCATATTTAATTTAATTCAATTAATTTTATTTAGTATCATTTCACATCCAAAGTTCAGTTATACAATAAAAATTTATTATAAATTTAAAAAAATAATTTTTTATTATTTATTTAATTTTTCAAATTTAAAAAACCGATCTAAAAATAATTTTTTATTATTTATTTAATTTTAATCAAATGTTAAATAATAACATTTAAACCATATATGATAACTGTTCAATGATCGTTGTAACTGTTTTTGTTGTTTGTTTTTAAATTCTTTAAATAATTTTTTCAAATAAGAATAACACATAATAGGATACGATACAATATTTGAATATTTAGTGACAAACTGAAAAACAGAGATGGAAAAAACAATACAATAGTCGTTCAAGTCAATATTTGAATATTTAGTGACAAACTGAAAAACAGAGATGGAAAAAACAATACAATAGTCATTCAAGTCAAAATATATTTATTAATAATATCAGGTACAATGGTACAATATCCAATATTCTTTATAGATGTGATATTTTTTTTCTCTTTCAATCTTGATATATATTAGTCCGATATAATGCGATAGAATAGCGCTTTTCAAACTTTTCCACTTGGCGACCCCCTTTTTTTTTGTTAACAGATGACGCCACTTTCCATTCAGGGAGAATACTAAGTGGCGGGGCGAAACAAGCCCTTCCACAGGCTGCCCACCCCTGCGGAGGGGTCAGCCGGATTGTGGAGGACGGGGATCGACGGGCCGGGCCCGGACCCCATGATAAATATTTTCAAGGGCTGGGATCCGAGACTCGAACCCGGGTCCTCCAGAGTGGAAAGCCGAAGCGTTTCCACGCGGCCAATCCGGCCGACAAGACTTTGCGACCCCTTTTACCCCGTGAACATATTTTCGCGATCCTGGGTATATAGAGGTAAATAAACTAGGAATAAGAATTAAAAAATTTGATAAAATTTTTGCGAACTTCCAAAGTTTGTTACGCGACCCCATATGGGGTTGCGACCCACACTTTGAAAAGCATTGCGATAGAATATGAAATGTAAATAGAGCATAAGATTTGTGATATTGGAGAGATACTATCTTTGCAAAGTAAATAAGAAAATAGTATTTTTTAAAGCAGTGAATCATTCAATTGTCTATTATTAGTTTGCTAAAATCTAAGGATCTAGCTCGAATCAATATTTAAAAAGTGCTGAGATTTCAAATTTGTTAGATGGACAACCAATAAGATGAAATTCATTCATCTTATTGGTTTAGTCACTCAAAAAGACAATAATCTTATTTATTTGAGACTTTTATATGTTTTAAAGGACATATTGAGGTGATCTAGTTAGGGTGAGGTTGAAAGAATAATGGACTTAAGGATAGATTTTAATCAGCCGGACCCTGAACTCACCTGAAAAATATATATGTGGACGATCATAGTCATAGTAATTATATGACTATGATCATCCAGGTCGCATAGGTTTAGTAATTCTTTGCCACACAGCCATCTGAATTAGAGAGTTATCACAATCGGTTATTACGGACGCCCCCTTGATAAGATCAGTTGGAGACAAAGATGAGGATGTCGGCTGGAAGACCACATGATAAAGCAGTTGTTTACCATCTTGGAGGATCTGGGTTTAATTCCAGGTTCCACATCTTTAATTTTTCAGAACGGCTCCGGCCAAATCGTTGAATCCCATCTTCTAGTTGATGCAATGATGGATGTTGATCAGCCTGTGATGTGGTCTAAATGGAGATATCATCAGTTTAAGGTATATCCCATGTGCGATATCCTTAATTAAACCCAACTGAAACAAAATGAACATCAATAAATTTAGCATGAAGTATCGTGAAAAGATGAGACCTGGAAGCTAGGGATTTTCTCGGATTTTTAAGGGTGAAAGCTATCGCTTTTTTACATAGTTGGATAACTGTCTAAATGATTAATATTAATTTATATACTGCATATATTATTAAAATTTGCATATAAGATGTAATAAAAGTTGCGCACAACATTTATGTTTTCCATATTTGTGGAGAGATCGACTAGACTGTAGAGCAATGATTTTCAACTGGTGTGTTGCAGCACACTGGTATGCCGTGAGAGGATTAGGTGTGCCGCGGAAATTTTTAAAGATCATTAATTAAATTATTTTCGAAAGAAGTCCAAACATAATAAGTGTACATATCAAAATTAAGACCTCTTTAAATTGCTTGTACGAGATTATAATTGTTATTAAACGTATATATAATACTGTATACTATAGTCGGCCGGATTGCCGCGGGATAAAGCTGTGGCTTACCCCCCTGGCCGATCCGGGTCCGACACCTCCAGTTTTTCAGGAGGTGTCTGGACCCGACTCGTTGAACCTCATCCTTCAATCATCCCGTTGATCCCATCACGAGTGTTGGCTAGCCTGTGATGGATTCTATAAGTAGCCGCTGCCAGGTACAGTGAGATATAGCATAATATACTGTAGTAAAAAATCTATATGCATAAGCAAGCTTTTTTTTGATCATCATAATTCAAGTGTGCTGCAGAAGTTTATCTATAGGCTCAAATGTGCCATGAGATTGAGATAAAAAAGATTGAAAAACACAGCTGAATAGAGGATGGGAATCGTCGGGCTGAGTCTTTTATTCTTTTGTCAACAGATGACGCCACTTTCCATTCTGTCCATCGAGATTCTGTCAGAATATCATGGATGCAGAACACTAAGTGATGGGGCTAAATAAGCTTTTTCACAATCTGCCCATTCCTGCTGAGGGATCGGCCGGATTGTAGAGGACAGGGATAGACGGGCCAAGCCTGGACCCCATGATAAACATTTTTAAGGAATGAGATTCGAGACTCGAATTCGGGTTCTCCAGAAAGCCGAAGCGTTTCTCTTGCGGCCAATCTGGCCAATTCGAACTGGGTTCAGAAGTGTCGAAAAGCATGTTGCAATGTGGTACGAATAGACTTGCAATAAGAATTGTTTTTGTGATTGTATACATTAGCGATTTCCAAAATGTGGTAGGAACATCTGTAATATTAACATAAGAAAATTTTCAGAGGTGCGCGTTTTTTGCTTCTCGTAATATATGTCTAGAACACATATGTGGTCGGCCGGATTGGCCGTGTGGAAACGCTTTGGCTTTCCACTCTGGAGGATCCGGATTCCATCTCCAATCCCACCCTTGAAAATGTGAAGGCGGCCGGATGGCCGAGTGGTAACGCTGTCGGCCTGCCACTCAGGAGGATCCTGGTTCACGTCTCGGGTCTGGTTCCGGATTTTTTCGGGGTACTGGGCTCGGCCCGGTAATCCCCGTGCTTCACCATCCGGCCCCGCTCCACCGTTAGGTGGGTGATCCTCGTCCTTCACCATCCGGCCCCCTTCCACGGGTGTGGGTGCAGTCTCCGTGTTGGAAACTGGCCCCGCCCCCTTAGTAATCTCCCTGATTGGAAAGGGGGGGACTGCCCACCCCCTCCACGGGTGTGGATGCAGCCCATGGTTGGAACTGGCCCCATCCCTTAGTAATCTTCCTGATTGGAAAGGGGGCGTAAAATATGCAAAAAGCCTTAGTAATCTCCCTGATTGGAAAGGGGGCGTAAAATATGCAAAAAAACCCCTTGAAAATGTTTATCATGGGGTCCTAGCCCGGTCCGTCGATCTCTGTCCTCCACTATCTGGCTGACTCCTCCGCAGAGATGGGCAACCTATGGAAGGGCTTGTTTCGCCCCGTCATTTAATATTGTTCTAAAATGGAAAATGGTATCATCTGTTAACAAAAATATATGTCTGTTATTGGTCGGATGACCACAATGAAATCGTGCTGTGCTTCTACCCTGGGAGATTTGAATTCAATTTTCAGATCCCACACATCCAAAAATTTTTTCAGAAGAGGTCCTGGCCCAATTCATTGAATCCCATTCTCTATCTGATGGCTGACCCAATCAGAAGTGTGGATGAGTAGTAGTGTGCACTGGAATGCCCTTCCGTTCAGTACCTGTTAAGTTGAAAATGGCGTTAAATCCTGAAAATAACCATTTGTCTGCTATATTGGGAGTGTGCTATTTTTCTTTACTGATAATCTCCAAATTTTTTAAATTATTTACCTCTTTACTGATAAACATGTACGTAAGAGAGTTTGGAGACAGTTAATTTGTAGTATAGATGTGTTAACTGAATAGGTATTTGGTAAAGTAATCGCTTACTGTCTTCATGAATCCGTGTCACAGACTTCCATTCTTACAAGAGGGATCCAGATTATCGTTGGCTCTATCCGAGGGCCCGTTGAACCTAACCTACATTCATTGCTTACACCTCACGGCCAACTCCATCACGGATGTCGGTGACCCATAGTTAGGCTTTAAAATACTCTTAGAACCTCCGGTTATAAAACAAGGTCTTTTAAAATAATGTAACATGCTGGCGGCCGGATGGCCGAGTAGTAACGCGTTGGCGTGCCACGCAGGAGGACCCGAGTTCACGTCCCGGATTTTTCGGGGTACTGGGCCCGGCCCGGTGATCCCCGTTCTTCACCATCCGGCCCTCCTCCACGGGTATGGGTGAAGCCCTTGGTTGGAACTGGCCCCCCCCTTAGTAATCTCCCTGATTGGAAAGGGGCGTAAAATATGGAAAAAAAATGTAACATGTTTTTATAAGATCATCCATCAAGGATTTGAGAAAAGATAATTTGAACAATTCTTGTATAGTATTGAAATGAAGATTAATTGAAACTAAGAAGGTTGAAACATGTTTATTTCATTTTTTCTTCTTTTTTTTAGCTTACAGATCATGTCCGTATTATGTAGAAATATTTTTGATAAATTCTGTAAAAACTTTTTTAATCGCACTATCAAATCATCCGATTATTAAGTAGCGGGCCATTCCAAGACAAACCGTTGGCCGGATGGCTGCTTACCAACTTAGAGGTTCAGGATTTAATTCCAAGTCACATACTTTCCATTTTATCAGAAGGGATTTGGACCCAGCGTTGAACTCTATCCTTCAACCTTCCGATTGATCCCATCATGGATGATGGCCAATGTGCTAGAATCATAGCTAGAATTAAGGTTTTATGATTTTTTCTCATTTAATATATTTAAATTATTGATGATGTAATTTATAAAATAATATTTAATCAATAAAATTATATGATTTGATTTTTATTAATGCAGTATATTTAATTAATAAAAAAATTCTTAATAGAAATGTTGCCAGTTGTGAAAAATTCGTCTGTTGTCTAATGTTGATTTGGAGCTTTGCGTGATTTCTTTATAAAATTGTATTAAAAAATGATTTTATGCCTTGGGCCGTCTGGATCAGGTAAAACTGTTTTATTGAAAATCCTGCAAGAAGATATTCGCAATAATGTCGATGAATTGCCTATAACAATTTCAACTATTGGAACTAATATAATAAATGTGAAAACAAACAGCAAAAATTCAGTAACGGTACATGAATTAGGAGGTGAAATGGCACCTATATGGGACAGTTATTTAACTTCTTGCAAACATTTATTATATGTTATTGATATTAGTAATTTGCAGCAAGTTAGTTGTGCTTGCATTTTATTATTAGAAATATTATCCAAAACAGAGCTAGAAAACATTAATGTATTAATTGTATTGAATAAAACTGATGCTATGAATACTTTAACAATACATGAAATGAAAGGGATATTGAGACTTGATGATATTTGTATGCATGCTAAGCAAAAAATCAATGTTATTGAGACAAGCTGTATATCTGGCAAAGGATTAGAATATGTAAGAGAATGGTTGAATCAAACAATAAGTATTTCATAAATTTAGATGATTAAAAATTTTAAACTTAAGAAAGTAAATACTTTTATTAAGCTTATGTAGTATATATTCAATCATTTTTATTGAATATTGCATTTGTAATTTATAATAAATTCTGTGATATAATATTTTTGAAATAATGAAAGAATTGTGCACATGATTAACATTTATGATAAATTGCATTCAATAATGTTGAATCTTTACCAGATACATATAATCAGAAAATTTATATTTTAGTTGAAAAGATGTATCTTCATTTAAGATGTAAAATTATGATTTAGCAGTTTATTTCAGTATACAAAAATAATGACAGCTGATATTATTTCTACTGATAGAAAATTAGCAAATATTGTCATAAAAAACAACTCTGTTATTTTGAAAAAATAATCAAGATTCTATAGCAATTAAAAGTAAAAGTAACTGCTTATTAAATGGGAATCTGTGGAAATTATAATTATTGTAAATTGAACTGATGCAAATACATCTGAATTGCTTGAAATAATACCAAAGAATTTATTGCAATGTTAATAATTCAAATGTTAATGAATCTGTTTATGGCAGCTAGTAATTGAAACTTTCAATTAACCACCGATAAACTCCATAATGCAAATCACTGGATAATTGCAATGCTAGGGTTGTTTTCTGGCTTCCTTTTTCTAACTTCTATTCATGAAACAGATTCTGGTCTTGGTAATTTTCGATATTTCCACTTCCAGTATGGCATCTATCATTGTTAAAATCAGAAGGACCATAAGGCACACCGTAATACTGAAGAGCACCTGGATCGAAATGGCTGCCAGCAGTACCTTGACCTTTACCGATGTCACCAGTCATATGATTAATGACAGAATCGACGTATATCCTGAAATAATAAGAAAGAACATTCGGCATAATTTGATTAACCAATTTTTATTATATAAACTATAACTTTAATCTTTAAGATAGCACTGACTTTTATTTAATTTAGTATTGTTTACAAACTTTTCTCAAAGAAAAAAAATTTAAGCATATAAAATTAAACACAAGAAAATATCTTTGAACAGAATTTAATTAAGGATAAATAATAAGTAATTTTAATGAAAAATTTGATGCCCAGAAATTTGAAAAAAAGGATTGATAGGAGTGTCTACTGGCTCTATTTCATATTGATTTGAGAGTTTCAGTATATTGTATGATGGGGACAGAGAATACAGCATGTTAATATGGATGAATCTTAAGGTTTGCTATATATCATGCTTTGCGAAAAAATTGGAACTTACCGATATATTCGTGTATAAGCCGACATACTAGTTCAGTCTTTAAAAAAATGATAAAAATTGAAGCCAGTACATAAAACTCTCCTAAATTTCAAGAATTAGAATAATATGACATTTACTGAAATAAATAAAATTTTTGTTTAAAATTTAAATACTTTCAAAATACATTACTGGGATATAGGCACTTAAAAGTGCTAGTGCCCGCATCGGAACGTCGCAACGTCACGCGACGCGACGCGGAAATAAAGCTAGACGGGAAGCGAGGCGTTATCATATCGCTTTGAACCATTCGCATTTCTCTTAACAACGAAAGATGAGCTGCCTTTATGACAAAGAGCTTATGGATTGCAATGGTCAATTCATCCTCTGTTTCGTTCATCCAATAGTAGTTTTACTTTTTACCATCGTTAATAATTTGAAATGTTTATCATTTAAAAATTGCTAAATTAATACTTTACATTTCATGGTTATGTCATTAAATATTAAATTAAATCTCTAACCGCTTAAAATTAAATAAATATAACGAATGACATCATCGTCTTTTAGTATTTAGCAATAATGGCGGATAATACAGTTGTTTGTAAGCGAGGAGAAACATTGCGCAGTCAAGCTAGAAATGCTATTTTAAATGTATACAAGTACTTTGGAAGGCAGACATCTATGCGAAGTGACATTTTCAATGAAATTTCAGTAGCTATTGGTGTTTCTGTATCGACAATTAAGAGAATTGTAACCGAAGAAAGCAAAACAGCAGACGATAACCTGGAAATGGAAAACACGCCAGTTAAATTGTCAACACCTGAAAATGCATTTTAGTATTTATAAAGTAAAGATTAAAATATTTTTAATCTAATTACTATGTTTTTAAATCAAACGTCAAGTCGAAAATGGTAATAAATTCTCTACTGCTGGATCTGTTTTACATCGTATCGCATATAGTTAATCCAAACTGAAAAGACGTCGATCATCGAATTTGTCCTTGAAAGTTCATTTTTAGTTGAAAAACTATAGTAGTCTGTATTCTTATGGAATTTAACGCTCCATCAAAATAAAGTTTCTATTGAATCGTACATCCACATGTATAACAGATAAATACCACCAATTTGACGCTTAGTTCTCAGATAAAGTTTTTATTTTACACTAGTAGACCCGTTGCAGCTACGCCAGCAATAAAAATATGTTGGTGATCGATGAATGATTTTATAATTTAATGATTTCAAAATTTAATCTAATTATTAGGCAAAATTTCTTTATTACTAACGAAGTTTATCTTATTAATTAAAAACATATTTCTTTATAAAAAGTAATTATGGAATTTTCGAGATAACTGGAAAGAAGAAATTGCAAATTATCAGAAACAAAATATGACTGACCATGAAAATTACATTTTTCTTAATAAACTCTAATTGAATTCAAAGATTCGTTTTGAATCTTAATTGTTGTAATTCCATATGCTGATTTCACTGGGAACTTCTTCGCCATTGAAATAGAAAATCATGATCACTTGATTTAAGAGTCGTTCTGGGAATTAAAGCATGTTCGCCAACTTGACACATTGATTGGTCTCCTCCCAATCATTTTCTCAATGATTAATTTAGAACTGTTGGATAATCAGTCTATTGTTGCCCTATTTCTTAGCAACATTACATTTTTTCTGCATTTTATATCCAATTAATTAGGAGCAATTCCAGAAGTTTCTATTGAATTTAATTAAATAC